>JAOBRG010364560.1:0-12316 GCA_027574985.1 Umimayanthus nakama | reverse complement strand
TGTAATTGCTTACATCTGAGGTGCACCAAGATGGCGGCCAATCAATGAGCTGGTCACGTGACTGAAAACGATCTATAGATAATGTTAAACTGAAAAAAGCAAGAGGTCATTATACTATTGCAGATTAGAAGTGAATAAGGTACCAGATACTTGTTATCTAAACTAAACGGCAAATAACAACAATTCATGTAGTTTTCTTATAATTTGTTTCAATACTATTGTCCTTAAGGACGTTGCAAAACCCTGGAACTATCCAAGCAACTTTACAGTGAATACTCAGTCAATGTCTAAAACGTTTTTTTTCAATTTCTTCAATATTAAAGTTATAAAACAGATGAAAGCAGCTTCCTGCAACTACTGTGAAAGAAAACTAAACAGCAGATTTGTTCCAAAGTTTGCTGGTGGCCTCTATACTGCTGAAATTCTCAACGCATGATTTGACAGAGCGAATATTTTTGAAAGAAGATCTTAAGACTTCTTTAAAATGGCTGTAAATATCACCTGTAAAACTACATAAGTGAAGGCTTCAAAAGCAAAAGCTTGTACAAGTTTAAGTTTGTCACCATTAAGAAGGCCTTAAGAATTTACCCGTACATTTCTTTGCTTCTTTAAAATTGAAAACGGCTTTGAAATTTCACAGTGAGTTTTAACAATGGTTCAACGCCCTCCAGCTCCACAATGCCATAAAAAACACAGTAAAAATTTACACTGGTAATGTCCTTGGAAAGTGGCAAATAGAACTGCATTACACCTGAGCACTTTGTTTTGAACGAAGAAACTTAAAAATGACCATGTTTCCATCAATAGCTAGAGCCCTGCCATAATAAAAACGATCCACAAACTCCACAGCATAATATCTTTCTTCCTTTATTTGCACAGAGGGCAAGGAAACATTTTTTTGAATTTTCCTTATCGCAGGTACCATCATTTTCATCCTTGGTCATGTCACCACTGTCGTCTTCACTAGATGTACCAGCACCTTCTTCGTCATCTTCATCACTACAAGAGTCATCACCTACATCATCGTCGTCGTCATCATGATCTTCATCGTCACTCTCACGACCATTACCATTCAATTCAAGTTCTTGTTGTTTAAAAGAGTTATGATAAAGGCAAATAGAGCCATCCTCTCTTGGCCGAAGGCAGTGAGCCTTCGAAATACCAGGTACAGCAGGGGCATCTTTCTGAATGTCTGCATGGTGGATTAAGCAGATTTTTGTAGACAGCTTGCAAATACCAGAAGCAACGTCAGAAATTGATGCACCACTTTGAGCAGTGGGGACTTGCTTCTTAAACACAGTATTCAACACTGCCCTCTTAACCGTGCCACCAACCCCATCAACAGCTCCTTTGCCATGTGATGTAGCAAAATAGTGCCACTTCACACTCAACTCTGTGCTTTTCTTAACTCCTGAGAGAAACTGGACTATTAATTTGTTCTTGAATTGGGAGCTTGGCCAGTCTGAGAAAACATCTACGGCGTCAACTGATGGATTGGCACTCTTCACAAACTCGCTTAGCGCCTTATTCATGAAAGTTGCAACAGCGTTTTTATCATGATTCAGGTCATCGCTGATGATTGCATGGCTCGAGACCGATGTTTCTGACAAGCCTTCAGCTTTTGTCTAGATGACATCGGGGAGAACGGTCACTTGCCTCTGATTCCAATTGGCCGATTTGATTTCGTCTTGACTCAAACAGGTATAGTTCTCGAGAAATCAACTTGTACAACTGCCTCATTTGGTTTTAGGTTAGAAATCTTCTGTTCAAAGAACTTGGCTTGCTTTCGCTTTATAAAAAAAATGCTCCAGAAATGCAGGCATATTCTTGCTCAAGGAATTTATGGCCTCCTTAACTGTACCGTTAATCTGAACCTTCATCACTCTCTTTGATATCTTTTCGAACCCTTTCTTAGTAATGATCTTGCACTCTTTTCTTTCCCATTGAAACCATTCCAGTGGCTTATCTAAGTGTGCATCACCTACAATCTCTTCCAACTTGATAGGGCACTTCTTGCATTTTCCAGTCATACACTCCTCATCACACTCAAAACTGCTTGCAAAGGGCACTAGAATCAGCAGGAAATTCTGGTACTACTTTGTGAAGAGAAGAACACAGCAAGTTGACATTGTCATGATGCTGGCACAAACAAACATTTCTCGGCATTTTTGAAAAAACAAGAACATCCGAACGAAGAGAGCAAAACTTGCTTAAGCTGATCTCAACTTCCGGGAACTCATTTACAAACAAAGCATTGGCTTCACGAAGTGACAACACCAAGTGTCTCTTCTGGAGCTTGATCTTCTTGCCCTCCCGCCGCACAATGACATAATCGCGAATTCATGATGCTTGTCTGGAGACAGAATCTCTAAAAAAAAACTGCTGAACCTTTGTGATCGAATCGGCTTGCAGCTTCCTATTGCTCGGCACTGTTGGAGATTCGATTGTCTCACTTGAATCAAAGTCCACTCTACTGTCAAGTTTGTGTAAAACAGCCTTTTTCTTTCTTGGGCTCTTTGGCAGGGCTTTCTTTACTTTATGGATAGCTTTGCCAAATGACTGAGGTGTCTTGTATGGGGGATCTTTGGACGTTTGTACAAAAGCTTGAGAATTCCGAAGATTCTCCTCTTTTTTTCTTTTCGATGTAGCCTCACCCTCTCCCGACGTTTCTCTCTTTTTTAACCTTATACAAAGAACATAACGTCAACGTTAGAGACCAATCAGGTGTGCTTATACAATTATTAAAATATCAGTTGTTATTTCATAGAACCTATAACAACTGTCAGGCTTGCAGTGCCCTGCAAGGAAAGTTAGCTCGGAGAAAGGGAACAGAAGAAAGATTACAATATGTGAAAACAAGCCATATAACAAGAGAGCAGTTGGAAGCAACTGTACAAGCACAGAGGGCATAGATCAACACAACTAATGAGAGAGCGAGGTATTGGAGAAATAAATTTGACAAGTTCGTCACTGAGGCATTAGAACTTGGTGACACAGATCACGAAGATTTGTCCACTATTCTGAGCAACATTGATTCCTCCAGGGTTCCCGAGAGTTTATCTACGTTGGTAGAACAGCAAAAGCAGCGTCTACAAGCTCATTCTTCCAGTGCACATAGGTGCCACCCCAGGTTAGTAAACAAACTTATACTAAAACAAGTGCTCAGGCCCTGGAAAAACTCGTAAGAAAGGAGTGTTGTCCCGTAGGCCATGGATGGATGGGGTGACGTGCTTTGCTGGATAATGATACGCATGGGCTGCTTTATTTCATTTTTTGGGATAAAAAGCTTTTTCCTCTTAATTATTTGTCAATGCGTTATCATGAGTCTATACCAAACTGTATTTTATTTTGTCTCATTTTCCAAAACGCAGACTGGTGTCAGAAAATGCAACCAATTTAAGTTAATAGAAATGATTTAAAAAATACTTTAAAAATAGCAATGATAGCAATAATCATACTAATATCATCATCAACAACAACAACAACTTTATTCGTATCATTTTTTACGAGAAAATCGCAGCCTGCAGAAATAGCAGAGCTTGTCGAGGCAGGCTGCGATATTATATTTTTGGATCATTTATTTTGATAGTCCTTTGGGTTAAGATTAAAAATTTAAAACTCTCTATTGAGGACAAAAAAGAACGACAGAAATGAACGAGGTAAGAAGAAGGGGAAAAAACAAAACAAACCCCCCCAAAAAAAAAACAAAAAAGAAACAAAAAAACCCCTAACAATTAGGAAAATATCAATTAAAGTTGACGTACTGACATATTTGTTCTTCCATACTAAAATATCAAGTAGTTTTTGGTGGATTGTTTTCTTAAAAATTTTCTTTGGAATAAAGCGTACATCCTTGGGAATGCTGTTCCAGATCCTCGCACCAACTCTTGTAAAGGAATTTTTCATTTGGCTTGTTTGTGATTTTTGAATATAGGAGCTTCCAGCGTCAGAAAATCTTGTCCGGTAACTATGAACGTGATCAGCTTGGCTCTAAAGACTGAAAATATCAAGACCAAAGAGGTAACTTAAAAGCTTTATCACATGTTCCAATTGGTAAACACTATAAAAAACAACAATTAAAGTAGTAATAAATATTAAAGCGTATCAATCTCTTAAAGGAGTCAGATTAAAAGTTCAGGTATATTTCTTTAGAGTAATACGAATGTGCCAGGGAATATACTGCAGGAAACCAGATGTGCTGGACACCTTGAGATCAGTTTTTGCATTGTAGTTCCAAATAGCCGCACAATCAGGTAAATATGATTATTGCATACACAAGATGTACCTTAACTAACATACAGCTATCAATATAGTTTTGAAGCATAAATGTTTTTCAGAATCCAAAACCCTTGTTGTTTTAGTTTTTAATAACATCATCTCATTCCAGAAGCTTCGTTTGAAAATTATATATTTGGCTAATGGTTTTTCGATCAACACGTATAAAAACGTGTGAGAAATATTGTTATTATTACTTTGTTTGTACAATCTACGAGCCATAAGCTAACTTTTTGCGGGTACTACTAGAACAGAATTGATCAAAAACCAGGTTTGAACGAGCATACGATACAGGGGATGGTTCATGAAGCAGATAGACTGAAACTCAAGAAAATGGATGGGTGGAGAGGATTGGTACTTGATGGAACGTACATTCGGGTATGCCTACTAATCGGAGCTGACTAGTGCTCATCTAATGATTTTAAGATAAGAAAATAAAGATCGGAAACTGGTCATTATATCAGGAAAATTTCTTAGTTTACCGCCCTTCCTTGACCCTCATCCCCTCTAAAACGATTAGCACAACCGTTACGTGTTCGTTAACACATTTCCGACGCTAATTTAATGACGTCACAAACGATGATGCCATTATAATAAATCACACGATTTGGTTGTTGGCATGGCTACGAAGCACAGCTTTTTGCTAAAAACTGACTAAATATCGACAACCTCTCAATAAGTTGTAACTTTTTTATAGATTTTAATCGCTAAACGCTGTTTCTTTCTTCTTCCAAACTCAATCCGAACTTTTAAGTGGCTTTGGTCACATGGATGAGACCATTAGAGAGGAACTGTCGGGTCTCTGTAGCTTGTTAAAGTGTTTCAACATATTGAGAATCTTGGGCCCCATCCTCATATCTTGCCTTCAGTTTCTTGTTAATTAGCCGTATCTTGAGCCTCACACATCGCATTCTTTCTCTGACATCTTTGTTCTGGGACAACACGTGTCTCTTTATATAAGATTTGGACTCTTGTTGCATCTTTCGAACGGCCCAACTAGTAACATATCTCACTTTGCCTAAACCATCTTCATCCATGTCTTTGACATGAAAGTTTGCATGTGCAACTATTTTGGATTCTTTGAGCTTGTTCGAGACGAGAGTGAGGAACAAATGAAGCACACCTGTGACTATACCATAACAAAGACTACGTTCCGCAGAATTCAGTTTTCTTGTTGTAACTTGAGTCAACAAACGTAACTGTACCTCAAAGCTCTTTGAATGTTCACATGTAATATGACAAAACACTTTTCCACGTAAGTTGATGAACTGAGCGCGGGTGATGGTAGTCAAATAATTGTTTTCTTCCAAGTGCTTTCTGAACAAACCGTAGATCAACAACCATTAAATGCAAATGAACAAAGAAACTGCGCTAGGATTCGGCAGCGAGTTTTCTATAGCTTTGTTTTTATTTTACTATGTTCACTTTCCTTAAGAGAGGAAGTTTTTTTTAAACTTTTCAAAAAGCTGATACCATCAAAACTTCCAGGAGGACCGCTTAACTCGTTTTCATTGTTGTCATCTTTCATCTTATCAATACTGGATTTGCAAATCTGCGTGCTCGCCTGCCCAATCTTCATGCTCGAAGAGTTTTTTAACTTTGTCGTCTTCTTCGATAGTGTTATCTTCCAAATCGGAGCATTGCTCTTCATTGTTGATAGAACCATCACAGCATCGCAAATCACAGTTTTCTGCTCTCGCGCAGCTGAGTAAATTATCAACCTCATTAACTAAAGATTCCCTTGATAAGATGTGTTCTTTGCGACAACAGAGAACCATAGGTCTGACTGGGTAAAAACTCTGGTTCGCAATGAACAACACCCCCATCTGTAAACGTCTGGCCTTGGGCTTTGTGTGTGGTAATTGCCCAATTAAGCTTGATAGGTAAGGTAAGGTAAATCTGAGTTTTTTGGCATGCTACAATAAGCTTACACTTGTATATTACCAAAGCTATTGATAACAGTAACAAGTTAAGGAGACTTATCCGTAACCCAACCACCTTCAAAGTTGAACCATTTGTGCTGATTTATGGAATGTAGCACACCTTTAACATTTGTGGTGGTCGTCCCGTTTTCCCAACAACCAACAAACTTTCCCTCAGTACCGTTGCGAAGAAAACTGTTGAGATTTTGCACAACCACAATGTGTGCATCAAGCTTAACACGTAGAGTTTCCAGTGCAGGACACTCTATTTTATTGCCATTGGTGTTTCCAGTGTCTGTTGACTTGAAGACGAGAGTGTCAGTCTCCATCTCAAAACGTCTTTCCATGATATACCAGTCAACGGCCAGTTTTGTAAAAAAATATTTCGTTGTCCGTCGTGAACGTTCACACTTGAAAGCTTACAAAGAAGGAGCTCCGAATCGCGTGAGATCTTTCCCATCCGAGGGTCTTTTAAAACCTCTCGAAACTGCCGTAAGGCAGGTTCTCGCCGTACAAGTGTTCAAACACATGCGGTACACACTGCCGAAAATAAACGATTTGAAAGTATAGTCTCCACTAACATACCCGCAGGGAACTGTTTTAAGTTGCAAAAAGTCATCAACCAAGTTCAACACGATGCCTCCAAAAGCGGAGTCCTCCTGCCTAACTGTTGGTGAAATGGTATGACAAATGACAAATGTACTGGCGCTATTCATTGAGCACTCGTCCTTTATCAAAACATCTGTTTTCCTGATTCTGTCACTGGCGGTTACATTGACAACTGCTTTTTCGACTACACTCTTAAAAGGAAGCTTTGCACAGCCAACACTCAACCAAAAAAACGCATGTGCACTAACAGAGTTTAAATCTCTGTACACTTTGCAGACCTTTCCCGTTGAACATACAATTCGAACTTCCCTTACCACTTTTTCAGTAACTATCTCGCACGACGGTGCTTTTGCTATTCCCACCTTCGCCAAATATCAGGTAGTTATGTGAGCTGCAAATTTTTGACACAGCCGATAACTGTTCTGTGTTCAAGCTTCACGGATATGAAATTCTATTTCATTTTTTATATAAAAGCCGACTTCTCCTGCATTTTGCTGTGAAGGCTGAGAAAGATATTATAACCGGGTATTGAAATATTGGTCACTCAATCTTTATCGATATTGACTTTAGTTTCAAAAACTCCTATTTATTGAAAATTATGATTAAGTTCAGTTAGCAAGGTTGTTAAGTTGTCATAATTGACAGAAATACTTCTTACATTACTATGAAATACTGACAAAAAAATTTCCTTCAGTGATACCTTTAATCTCTTGACTACTGTGAAATTTGTGACTAGTATAATAACCGAAATTGACTTCAGTTAAAATAGTATCTTCGGGATCAAATCCATGAAGGTTTGCTAAATTTTCAAGTGTAGAAGTTAGCTCCAAACAGGGTAAATCTTCAAGACGGCTACCACAAATTTATCAGAACACAAACAGCTAGAATTCGAGTTGAAATCTAGCTGCTTGATTATCTCATGTTTCTCTAGGGAACTGAAGGGAAACATTTCCCATTTATTTTCAAAACTATCAACGACAGACGTCACTTGCAATACAGTAAATACTTATCTGGAGATGTGTTTAGCGGCGTTATATTTGCAGCAGAAATTAAGAAGAGATCCTTTCCAGATCGGGTTTTTTTGTTACAAGTCTTGCCAGTGAATTAGTGTCCTTACGAATGTAGGGTCGTCCTTGTTGGGTCCAAATCAATTTGAATCCAAACTTGTTCTTGAATTCTAAACAATCCTTGAAAGAGCTCTGTTTCTTGGGCTAAGACTTTCAGACACAAAGATTTTATTCTCCGAGAACCTGGATAATCCAAGATGGGCAGTGGTTTTGCCCCTCGAATGCTTTCTACCTCTGTAGAACTTTTCTTTGGTGTCTCTTCGGACATACTTAACAATGACTTTAAGTTGAAGCGCTCTCGCTGATCTTTGTCTTGAGATCCCAAGATTGTTAATTCTAGAGCTGTAGCTCGGTAAAGGGAGGCGATGAGACACTGATATGTCGCTCTCGTCTAACTCAAGCCCCATCAATGAGCCGACTTTGATAACTATGTCGTTTGTGTCTCTCCCGGTTGGATTGGTATTCCCGCCACTTTGCAACACTCACGACTAGTGTACTGTTGTGTGTATGTCGCTCAACACTTCATCGACTTCACTAATTGTCTTTAAGAGCCTTGACATTTCGGCTTTGAGGAATCTGTTTTCTCAATCAACGTCTTAAACCTTTGATTCCAAATTTCCTCTCTAGAAGGGCTTCTAGAGCGTCAAGTGTTATCGTATTTTCTTGGCCAGTTTTCGAAACAAAGTACACAGGCAAAAAGTAAATTGTAAACATGAATAAGGGAAAACACAGACGGTTACGTCGTCAAAATTCCTAACTAACTCCCAACTGCAAAAGACTCCAGAAATGCATTGCCATCTTGCAGAGCTTGCTCAAATGGTAATGGAAGATCATGGCTATCAAATGCCTGGCAACGCTGGGGATGCATATTCACTCTACATCGACCTGTTTTATCACATAAACGCAATATAGTAAACTAACAATGATGGAATGTGTTGCGTTGTTTCGGAGAGTGTTAAAAATACACGGAGGAGACTACTTGTTACGCAACTCTGCTAACTTGTTATTCAGATAAGCGGAAAACAATACCTGCCAGGATTAACTTGAAATGGTTTAATAAAATGTTGGTTTTACTTTGTTTCTTGTCGCTGACAGAAAACACAACTGACAACTCAACTGTTTCACAACTACTTAAAGCATTGTATTACATTAGTTACGATGCTTTCATTGCCACCGTTCGCTTTATCGCTAAATTAGAAATTTGAGAGTTCCACTTCCACTAATTCCATATAAATACGTACTGCTTCATTCTCAAAGAAAGCACAGTGTCACATGTCTTGTAGTTCCCATACTTGAGGATTGTGCATGTAGAAATCCAAGTTGTCTTAGAAATGGGCGTAGGAACGATAGTTCTTGCTCAAGGTCAGAACGCTGAAGCATGTCTGTGCCTTTGGACGCATTGCCAGATCTCACATTGTGACCATCTCCACCTTGATAGACTTTCCAGGATAAACTAGGTCACTTGCTGTGTAGAATCGTAGAAATCTGGAGAGGGTCTTTTGATCCTGGCTCTTTAGATAACGCACCAGCCACTTGGAGAACCCCCCCCCACCCCCTTTGATTTGACGTTACAAAATTCAAGCCGTTCACAACTTTACTTGGTGTTGGGGTACAGCAGGTGTAAAGTGCATGAGTTTTCTCGGCACTCACACCATCCCAAAATGACCCTATTCCTTCTTGTAGTTGCTTAATGCACATGAATGGCTTCGAAATCAGTTCAGGGACAGAAACTTGTAGGAGTGTTTGTCTTATGTTATCTAGCCTTTGAAAAGCCCTGCATTGTAGTCAGATAAAATACCTACAACTTCATTTGTAGGGATAGAATCTCTGGTACCAAGAAGAGCTTGTTGAATGACCTCTCTTTGCTTCTCGTGTAACAGCATGAGGAAAGAGTGCAGCAAGCACTCCTCGGAAACTGTTCCAACAACAGCCTGTTAGAATAAGGCTTCTGATAGCTGTAGTGGAAGGGCTCCTGTTTGGATAAACTGGTGTGTTAGGATACGCCCCAGTGTTACGTAATTAGTCGAGGTGATGGTTTGTAAAACTGCAAAAGCAAATGGCGAAACTCCATCACAGTAGTTGGTGACGTAGCTATCCCAGAAGACCGCGTACACGTCTCTACAAGCGCCCTTTACCGACTGTTGCTTCATCTTTGAACGCCAGGTCTAACTTTGATTGTAGTACGCTTTCTTCCTTGTACAGATTCAGCAGCTCTTTGCAGGCGTTATGTCGACATAAGCTTCTCTTGTATTTTGGACGCTTAACCTGAAGAACGTCTAAAAGGTTCCGGGCAGTTTGGTCCTGTTCAGAAAGGGCCTGGTCATCTTCCATTAGCCGGCTTGGTGGCGATGACTGGACTGCTACTGACTGAACGTTCTCTGTTGCGTCCTCGTTCTTATCAGCTCCTTTTGCTTCGACTGAAAGAGGGAGGGGCTCTTCAAGTTCTTCCATGTATAACATTGAGAAAGCAACTGATACAGCGTCTTCAGCTGGATACAGGATAACTCTGGATGAAGGTCAAATTTATGCAAAGTGCTTTGGTGAGGTGGACAAAGAACCTACCCACGCGTAAATACCTTCTGCTTTCGCATCTAGAGTAAAAGCTCTTGAAACCACCCCAAGACCTGGGTGTCGAACAGAAACATTGATGCGGGATTCATTCATTCCTGGTTCTAGTGGTGTGCACCGTATTCTAGCAGCCTGTAACTCGAATCTTCCAGCATGATCTTTTTCTCTTTTTTCTTTGCTCTGTCTGCTCCAAGTTCTGCAGAGGTTCCGATAAGTTGATACGTGCTGTCAGGTTCATTGCTATAACTTGTTTCATGTGTGTCGGGCAAATCATTGAAGGTAGAGATGATATCTGCCACGTTGTTGACATGTCATCGCTAAAGCCACCTGATGATTCCACTGTATACACCTCATATTCTTGGTGAGAAGAACTAACCGCACTGTATGGAGACCATACTTCTTCTTATATGCTTCTGCCGTGAAGGGATCTAGGACATCAAACAGGTTACCTTTGAAATCTATCAAGTTTCTGCTGAGGTCTTCCAGCTTTCCTTCAGAGTTTTCTCCATCAGGAAAAAACAGGTTTTTCGCAGCTTTCATACAATCTTCTAACGATGCAAAGCGAGAAACATTCGCACCCTCAGACCCCCAACTTCGGCGGCCCTCCAGTTTGTTTCCAATTCCTTCAACGTTGTGCTTCCATCGGAACTCCACCTTAAAAGTGGTCTTTGGGCTCCTTGGAATAGATGCATTGGAAGCATTTTTCGATTTTGTTTTAGCTTGAATTCTTGTGCTTTTCCCCTTTTCTATGATTTCCTTGATTTTCTTCATTCTTGTCTCCCTACCACTGTTCTGAAGACAGAATGCTTTCAATTTTACCCGGTCTCCTGTAGCATAGATACCAATTTCTTCAAGATCTTTTTCTTGCATCACCAAAACAGCATCTTTGTCAACCTGACAAACAAATGCTAAAGATGAAAGATGGAAACAAGCTTTTTTTCTCTGTTTTAGAGCATTTAAAATTGAAGTTCTTCATATGTAGTTAATGATCTAGCAAATACTAAAAGAGTTATTCCCCCTCAGTGTCGGTGAGCAGCGTAGGCTGTTTACTTTTCCGCCTCGTGGCTCGGTAAATATCCACCGCTAGTCACTCCCCTTAGAGGTATTGTTGTATAATATACATGTAACAGTGGAGATGGCCCCAAAATTTTGATTGGTGTTCTAGTATATCTACGCCGTTAACAAGAAAGGGGTTTAACGCAGAAAACTAGGAATCTGTTTGACAGCAATGGTTTTTCTATTCGAATATTCTTCTCTCAGTCTTCTTGTAACTGTAGTTGCTTTGGAAAGCCAAACTTCTGTAGATTGAGCGAAAATGTATTGGGTTATTGTCAAATTTGTTTTGGGGAGAGGGGCATGCGCATAAGCCAAAAATTCAAGATAGTCGTTTCAGTGAAAAAAAGAACTTTATACGGCATTTCGTTCAGTTCCATTTTCGCGTATGGTAACAAGAGGGCCAGGTGTCTGCAAGATCTTCTTTGCCACAGCGAAGGAGTCGAGACTTTTTCGACTGCTCACAAGCTAAAATAAAGACATACACATTTATGTATTTGTTGCATTTAAGTTTTTTATTGATGTATGCGCGTGGTTTATTCGCACCATTGGTGTATCTGCTCCAACTGTTGTAAATATTAGAGGTCATTCTGGCAACTTATTTTATCACAATTTGAAAGCTTTCAGTTAAGATGCAAATTTAATTACGTACGATACTTGCGTTTCTCAAAAGTCATTCTGCGTTTTTACTGGTTAAGGTTGATTGTTCACGTTGTATGGCTAAATTTTTAAAGTGCGTTCCGCGTGGCAAACTAACCCCTAAATTTTTCCAAGCAAGTTTCCGTGGACTAACGGACCGTCAATTTTTTATGTGTGTGTGTG
>JAOBRG010364549.1:0-12317 GCA_027574985.1 Umimayanthus nakama | reverse complement strand
ACGAGTTCACACTCACCGGTCAGTTTGAAGACGTGCACGGCGTTTGTGCGGACCTGCAGTGGAAGAATCTGAACCTGTGCAACAATCAGTAAAGCTGGTTGAGCCAGTCGAGCTCTAGTTTCACAACTCTTCAAAAGGAAAATAAGCAATTTCTTTAACTGTTTTAAGCTTGATCAATTTGTGTTATGATAAAATAGCAGTCTCTTTTCCAAAAAATGCGTCGTCTTTCAATTTTATCATTTGAAGATGTGGCAACATAAAAAGAAATGAGAGAAATAATCTTAAATTCAAATGGGTAGAACTGACTTCCGTGAACAAAGGTACAGCAAAAAAACCCAGAAAAGTTACTCTCTAGCCTTACTACTGAGACAATCAGTCGATCGGTAAAGCTGGTAGAGCCCCACACCCCGCTATTTACCAATAGAGCTCTGGTCGGTTGACAACTCTTCATCAGGAAGACAAGCATTCTCTTTAATTGTTGAGCTTAATTTATTTGTGCAATGATAAAATAGTCGTTTCCCTCCCAGAAAAAGTGTCAACCTCCATTTTTATCATTTTTAAGTTTGTCAAAAGAAAAAAAAATGAAAAAAATCTTAAGTTCTAACTTCCATGATTTTAGCCAGCAACAAAAAATGTAAAAGCAAGACCAGCAATCCAAGTTATAACTTTCTGCGCTTCCTTGTTTCACCAGATGGACGAGACGCTGCCAGATCTACCGCTGACCGGTCATCACGTGACACCAGCTCACGACGACAGTCACCTCCGGACGTGTTTCCCAAAACTCCCTCAGTCAAGATCAGCCGTCCCAAGGGCTTAGACAAATCATTCCACGAAAATGCTTTCAACGAAACGAAGAACTAACCATTTAAACTAATTGTACTCTGTTTTCTGGGTAACATGATACTATAACTGTGGCCATCAGTGAACGCAGTTAATATTTAACAAAAACACTTAACATGATATTGTTTCTTGTTTTTTCTTGTACTCGATAAATATTGCTAACAAAAGGGTGGAGTTTTTATTATGCCAGAAATTTGTATAGTAATTGGATATTTAAACAAAGTATCTTTGCTTGACAGCTATGAGCAATAGAGTATCTGTCCAATCTCTAGACTTTAATACTGAAGCTTGCCGCCATGTCTGCGTTGTCGACTAACTTTATAATTGATCAGAGCAAAAAAATTACAATCGGGATATCTTTAGCAGCGGCTTAAACGGTTTTTTGCTCTACAAAAATTTTATTGAACAAGTGAAGTCCCTCTAGCCCATCGTGTTTTTTCTTAACTTATAAAGCAACTAGCATTTGATTGATGGCAGTTAACGGCATAATATCTATCGTACTCGCCGGAAATGAAGTTGTTTTGTTCTGGTAATGTAAACAGTTTAATATAGTTTCAATCCGAAATTACACTTCACTTCACTCTGGCCTGCAGAGAAAATGTTTGCAAGACTACTTGTAGTATGTACCCTGGGTACCAGAGGTCGTCTCGCTTCTTCAATGGCGTCTTTTAACAGCGAGTGCGAAGCACGATCCCAACGACAGCCGAAGGCTGGAGCGAGCCTTGAGGCCCCGCAGCGAGCTAAGCGGGCAAGGGGCCGAACGCGAGACGACCTCTGGAGACAGCCGCCAAGTCTCTGATCTCGCCAACATTGTCATTTTTGCTTACATGCAAAAATTGCATTCTCGGCGTCTATAGGTCGTTTCGCTCAAGCCCTCACAGACGCTCGACGCTCGCACGCGCAGTCCGACCTCTGGCACCCAGGGTATGCAGTATGCCTCCTAAATGTTTATGTACGTAGTAGCCCTTTTGTCGGCATGGCAATTGGATTTAATTAGCAGTTTGAAGATTTTGTTTATCAGGATCACAGCTAGTAGCTTCAAGTAGGGATGGCAAATTCCCCCACCTTAGCCCCCTAAATCCAGTACATCACAGCGATTAAAAGGCTCGTAGCTTCATTAAAGCAGGGAGGGTAAATGTCTCCTCCCTAAACCCACCCCAAATGTTATGTCTACCTACGGCCCTATTAATCAAAAAAGTATCTACTTGGCCAAAAATGGATAAAGAAAAAGATAAGGTGTTGAGGCTGTTAAGCTACCTAGAAAACGGTACCCCTTTCAAACACGAACAATAAAAAATGGCACCAGTTTCAGATTTCGCATGCACCAAGTACATCCGAATGAAAAAATATACCAGATCTCTCAAGCACTGGTCCTTTTACATTATTATTTGAACGCACAAATGCCATGTGCAAAAGCTAAGAGCTTTTCATTATGTTTGAAGATAACCTTGATGAAAACCTGTACATTAATAGGATGAGGGAAAATAGTTTCAAAAAAGATCAGTATAGCACGCAGGGCGTATTCAGTTGAGGAATCAACAGGACCGATCTTTAACCCGCATTCCCCCGCCCAACCCCTCTTCTTCATTTTTTTAGAAACACTTAATAAGAAAAACGTTAAAAAGGGCGGCTTGTGGAGCTCGGATACCTTCTCCCCTCCAACCCCGCCCTCCAAACACACACACACACCCCTTTCCTCTTCCCCCGCTTCCTTCCTCTCCAGAACTGCGGGTTTGGGCCCTTCTCTTTCCGAAGTTATGGATCCATTCCTTTTGATCAGACGCTAAATAGCTGCGATAGCTCATTTCTTAACAAATAACTATATTACTAGTTAAACTAGCCATAGCCATAGTATTTAATATACAACGTAACTTCGCATGGGCAGCTTAGTCACAGCAGTACATGAATGCTAGACAAGCGCGTACTTTTCGTGGCTATGTTTATAACCCGCTGTAACTTCCTTTGTCAACGTTTTGAGCGAATTGTCCATTTACGTTTCCTGGTGGAGTATAACGGGCCACAACCACGTAACAGGTCCAACCGTTAGCTGAAACACAAAATAGTTTCGGTTGACCTCATTTCACAAATGGTACTGTAGCACCTACTTCATCTACCTCACCGGATGTTTCACAAGTTAATTTGTTCTGATCAAGAAAAAACTAAAGCTTACGGCGACGAATTTCTGGTGGTTTCATATTTTGTATTTTCATGTTTTATACCAGCAATGAAGATCCTTTTATTTGATAGGAAAAGGCGAGGATACGGACCGAGGGACGAGGCTAATAAGATTTTTACTTCATGGCTTTGTTGATTATTCTGGTTTTGAAAAGATGATTGAGAGCTAGAGATCTATACGGCTACTTACGGACCTGGAATTAACTAATCACAGCAAGCTAAATCAGTTAGCCATACAGTAGAGCTTAATCAGATATTGAAAAAGTTTTGTTTAAAGTAGCTAGAAAACATTGTTTTACATACTTAAACTTTAAAATAATCACAAGAACACAACAGTGATAACCAAAAAGATAAAAATAAAAATAAATAGTAATAAAAATAACAATGTAAAAATTATTAATGTTGATCTTGGTAACTTTAAGGATAAAGATAATAATAACAATAATAATTAGTATTAATAATAACAATAATAAAAAAATGATAATAATTGTAATGATAATGTTAACGAAAATGATAATGTTTTATGATAGTACCTATTTAAAAACAATAAATCAACGACTCCGAAGCTTCTGTAGCCCATCTAGCGGAGATCGAAACTTAAGTATCCACTTTTTCGAACAAAACAAAGAGGGTGCGGTTCTAGAATTTGAGCACAAATTCTAGGCAACGAGTGAAACTTCAAAGCCTGACGTTTGGGGAACACTGTACGAAATAACTGAGTAGGATAGCAAATTTGATTCAGCTCAACCATGTAAACTTCGAATCAATTTTATATTTGAAAATGGAAGAAACGCGCTGAACTTCTCTCAATAAAATACAAAACACAGCCGCATATCGGATCAAGACCTTTAGTTGTCAAGGTTCAGTATACCACCAAATATAAAACATAAATAAACACGGTTTGGTTTTGCATTAGTGAATACGATTTTCTGTCGCAATTTTTAGTAACGTCGCAATTTGTAATACGTGTCTTAATTTGTAATAGAACTTGTCATAATTTGAAATAACTCCTTTTCGCAATTTGTAAAAATGTGAGTTGTCGGAGTTTGTAAAAAAGTGAGCTGTTGCAATTTGCAATAAAACTTTACAAACAATGTTTCATCCATTTGCTTATCTTTTTCGTGCTGAAAATAATGTGTAGGCAGCCAGAGTTTTGCTGACATGTTTTATGCACAAAAGCTATATGTGCAACATGATGACGTTACATGTCACGTGACTTTAATAAACGTCTTTATTTCGCTTGTAAATTACTTATTTCGAAGGCGAAGACTGCCGAACTACTCTAACATGTCTATTTATCTTTATTTTATTTACTTATTGAGCTTCCACTGTATATTATAGCAACTTAAAAGAGATTTATACAGTGAGGCCAGACTACAACAGGCCTAAGGACCTATATTGGTAAAATTTTTAAAAAAATTAGTTGTTAAAAACAAAATGTCACTTAATTAAATCATCAAGGTTTTCATTCATATGGGACTCCTTGATGTATGTTGCTTGATGATGTCACATGTCATATGACTATACTAAATTTTTTTGTTTTGCTTGTTCTTGCATATTTCGGAGGCAGAAAGTGCAAAATTACTCCAACATGTTACATGAGTCTCAGGGATGTGCGTGGCTCAATGACGTCACAAGTCAAGTGACTCTCTTAAATCGCCTAAAGCTTGCTTCTGTGAATGCTGTGGCTGCCAAATTGTTCTAGCATGCTATTTGAGCGACAAGGAAGCATATTGCGCGAACAAGTCATGTGACCGCCGCATAAAGAATTTTTTTTCGAGTCAGTTCTGAAAAATAAAAATATCAGGTCTTGTTTTTAAGATATTGTTCTGGCGTATCTTTTAAAAGAAAACGAATCGAGGTTTTCATTTAAAACTGGTTAGCAAGCCTTTTTGTTAGTTTCAGTTCCTCCAATTAAAAAAGCAGAGCTTGTGTTTCTATTGTCAAAACGAAAGCGTGTGTGACCAAAAAAAATCTTTATAAGTCTATATGTTTGTGTTTAAAGTATTTTTTTAAGCTCAAGACACTGGCAACTAAAATACATAAACATTCTCAAACAACCATACCATTTACATCGGTTACACAGTGGTCAACAAGGAATCCACCTGAAAGCGTCTGTCCACCTTCTTGGATACCCACGATTGAGTGGTCTGCAGCCAGGTGCTGTCGTTTTGGTGACGTCACCGTTTTCAGATAATGTTGTTTTCGCCGTACACACGAGGAGAACAGCGTTTTCCAACAGTACCGTTATCAAATCGTTCCAGTCTGGAGAGCGTTTTCGAATTGATTCATTTTTTGCTGATCGTTTTTGGTGTTGTAATGCGGACGGTAGCCGTATCCGGAACAAAACATTATCGTTTTCATTTGAAAATGGTGTAGAATGGACGGGGTCTAAGCCTTCTAAATAAGCAATACGCAAGCGAAATAAATAACTTTAATATAGTTACGCGACTTGTGACGTCATCAAGTTGCACATAATGCTTTTGTGCATAAGACATGTAACCAAAGCTTTGGCTGCGCTGCATGAAAAAAGATAAAAATATGGACAAAACATTATTTGGAAAAGTTTAGAAAACACAAATTGCGACTAGGGGTTGTTACAAATTGCGACATGAACGTTATTACAAGTTGCGACAGGTATTACAGATTGAGACAATTTTTTTTACAAATTCCGACAGGTATTACAAAGTACGACGTTATTACAAATTTTGACAGTACATGAGGGTTTCGTCAACAAAGGTTGATATGGCATGTTTATCGCCTGTGGGATATCGTGTGTAGCTTACGTTTCGAGCGTTAGCCCTTCGTC
Source organism: Umimayanthus nakama (assembly GCA_027574985.1). Classification (NCBI taxonomy): domain Eukaryota; kingdom Metazoa; phylum Cnidaria; class Anthozoa; order Zoantharia; family Parazoanthidae; genus Umimayanthus; species Umimayanthus nakama. Next base: position 6,493 of record JAOBRG010364549.1, on the reverse strand, counting down.
GGAGAACTCACCATATCAACCTTTGTTGATCAGACCCGTGTTCAGCTTACTCGCCAACGCAGAAAAAACAGATTTTGTCAAAACTTGTCTTTCAGTGTTTACATAAGTGACTTCCTTTTACAAGACATTATGTCGAAGGCACTCGTGTTAGATTAAAATCTGTAAGTATTGCTATGTAAATATTACTATAAAAAATAATAATAAACATAAAACTTAACGAGGGTAACTCGCAACAGTGGCGCAGTAGTGCAAAAGTTTCTGACATTTTAGGATTTACTCACAGTTTGTGTACTTTTCTCGTCCCATTCCCAATTTGTTACTCGCTTTCCATATCACCTGTGTGAAATGACCCGTGGCTGGACTAAAGCCCGGATTCGCAAAGTTGAAGTGTTCAATTTCATTGTACCAGTTTATCACAGCTTCTCCTCCAGACAGCAACTGGCCTGTTCAGTTGGTGAGGAATATAGTCAGATGAACAATGACAGTTACTTTGGTTTGTTTGTTTTATACTGCAAGAATCAGAGCCCTTTTTAACAGCAAAATGATGAATGTTGCGGTAGTTAATGAGAGTTTTTTAAAATGTTATTGCCTTAACCCTTAAACATCGACAGGGGTAAAAAAAAATTCCTTAGCCCGAAGCGTTTCTGCAGTCTACAAATTATAAACACATCTTTTTAGTTGGTAAGCAATAACAATTAAAAATAAATGAGAGTTAGTAGAGTGTGTTTTTCAATTAAAGAATTAGAGCCTTTTTTCACATAAAAAAACGAACTATGGGGAATTTAATGAGGATTTAAATACTATTGGTTTAAACCTTAAACGGCAGGGGAAGGGGTCAAAGTGTTGCACTTCTTCGGAAAGTTTTAGCGACCTACAAATTATTAGTATATCTTTTGAGTTGATAAGCTTTGTAGTTAAGAACTTAAGTAAGTGTTACTATGTAATGTTTTTCACTGGAGGGACTAGCCCTTTGGCACAGAAAAGTAATGAATTGTGGGAAACTTTTAACGAGAGTTTTTCAAAATAGTATTGCTGAAACATAAATAAGCCAAGAGGAGGATGACTGAAGTGATCTGCTTCATCATCATCATCATTAGAGCGGCCTCAGCCGAGCTGCACGCCTAGCGGTCCAATTTTCACGATGTAGCATGCAGGCGGTTAGCTCGGCAGTGTCGGCCGCACCAGCGTCCCCCTTCAAGGTGTCCAGAAGTGTCGTTGCTGGACGCCCTGGCCGACGATGATCCGCTTCCCCAATGTTTTAATTTTTGCGGCTGACAATTTAAAGTTTTGAAACAATCAAATGGAGACTTGTAGTAGCTTGGCCCATTTATGAACACAGTTTTTGACGTTAAGTGGATAGCGTCATCATTTGCATTTTATAAAACTTAACTTATGTTTTAAAAGATAGACCTTTTTAAAACTCCTCTGTCGTTTTAGATTTCTATGAGCTTGTTGTGTTAATAGCCAACACTTATAAAGTTTCATAAAAAAGTTTGATAAACATTTAAAGTGTTGAAATTAAATACCTTTGACAGAGACGTCATTATCAGGGCGATGAGGATGACTTTTCGAACACTTTTTGTCGAAAACGTTTGGACTTAAGTGGTAAGGTAACCATATCTAAATTTTAAATAGCCCTCACTTTGTCGAGATAACGAGATAAAACAACTGATTAGGTGACTTAATGATTTTTGTTTGACATTTCTTACTCTCTGCCATAAGTTTTGTTAAAATGCTCTTTTGATGACAAAATAGTTTCCTTATGAGCAAAATTCCAAAACAGTAAATTAAAAAACTAATTAGAGGCATTACATTAAGCAACACGTGCACTTACCATTTGTAGAACATTTATGGGCCAAGTTTTCTCCTTGACCCGTCACGCCAGAGTGCGTCGATGGACTCTTAAGGGAAGCAAGTTTCTCAGCATATTCCTGGGCCTGCTGGTTAAGGGAGCTATCCAACTGAAAAGGGCTTGCATTGTGGATTGCGCGTTTTGAATTTGAAACGTCTAACGCTTCTTTTCTGAAATCACCTAAGTCTGTTGAAGATGGTTCTGGACCACCGGGAGAACCAACACTGCCAGCAGGGAGGGCAACATTCGTGTCAGGACCGGTTGGAAAGCCCACGCCTGGCGGTCCAGGGAGACCAATTTTTGTACCAATAGCGGGACCTTTTGTACCGGTATCTATAAAGGATAATCACATTGTTATACTGAAATCATTGTTGGTGTTCGTTTCAATCAATTTTGGTAATACTTACCACCAATGGGAAGTACTTTCACCTGAAGAATGACCTTTTCACGTGGTTTTTGAGCAGTTTGAGGAACCCAAGATACTGGGACGCTTACAACGTGTTCGACTGGACCCTGATAATAAGATGGATACGAACCTGCAAAATATTAACATTTAGCTCAATGGAAACATGGATCTGCAAGAATTTAAAAAGGGAAACTGTCACCGAACATCAAACCAATTACATAAGCATTCCTACCGAAACACCAATTTTCCAACAAGTAAAACAAATAACAAGCATTGAAAATGCTATTAAGGCGCTGTCACACGTAACAACGGTTTGAGTAAAGCAACAATATTGTGCAAAGATTAACATCATGTGACAAGGTCGAAAAGGGAAGTTTCAGTGTATCATTTATAGCGGGCAACAAGTCAGTTGTCGTTTTTGAAGATGGAGTGTTGCCGCAATGACAGTTGCGCTCGTTGAAAAACCGACCAATCCTACAGTTACGAAACATGTCACTCGAATTCAATAATTTACACAGTTACGTTCAATGAAAACTCGTTACTCAATAAGGAACCAGCTTTAAGCAGTGTTTTATTAGAACAAAGCTGTAGTATTTGCGGTTTGCATTGTCCTACAATACCACATACACCCATGAGTTGTTAATACTTACGTTGTATCATTTTATGAACGTCTTGTTTCACACTTAACTTTGGCTTGTGGAATTGTCATGGTGGAAAGATGAAAAGAGGGAGAAATGAAGAGGAAGGGTGGAAGGACTGAGTGTGGTAGATAAGACTAGCATCATTTCTAAAACATGCTGACAAAAGTATTTACTGTACTGCTCATAGCTGTCTAACGGTTTTTCCTTTTCTGAATGGTTACCAAACCCGTAGTACATAAATACTAAAATGTTGATATTTTCGGATTTTTTTAAATTCTTCCGAATACAAAAATATGGCATAAATGAGTCAGAATAAATTGATTTCTCGTGGCAGAGATATCTCGGCATTTTCTTGGTCTCATTCTCGCCTAATGGCTCGTAATTATATGGAAGGTGTGTCGCATGGAATATTCCGGTATCACACTGGAAGGCAAACCAAAACTGCTGTTTATATTTAATGAGCTTAGGAAACTGAAAATTCCACTTATGTGGCACTTACCATACAAATACGGAAACAAGCTCTTCTTCTTCCCATTCTTGTCTCTAAACGGCTTTGATCCAACCATTTCTAAATAAGGAGAAAAAAGCTTTTGCACGACAGTTTCTTATCGCAAACACATCGTTTTATAGCACTAATAGAAATACGTCGTTATGGCAAGTTCAAACGTTGTGTTTTGCCTTGAAAGTTTCGACATCCAAAGGTCCAAAGGGGAAATTTCAGCGCATCATTTTTAGGGGGCAACATATCAGTTGTCGTTTATGAGGATGGAGTGTTGCCGCCATGAAAGTTACGCTCGTTGAAAAACAGATCATGCCTACGTATACGAACTATGTCACTCAAATTCAATATTTTACACAGTTACGTTCAATGAAAATTAAAAATTAAATCTCCCCGTTGTTTAATAGTTTTATTCTACAAAAAAAAAATCATTATTTGAAATTTAGAATATTTAACTAAAATTGACATCATTGAAATGAAAACTTAGGTTCTATTGACATGTAGAAAGGGTAACCCGCGTAGCAAGGATGACCCTTTTAGAAGGGACAACAGATAGCTTTGCTTTACATGCCAGGATTATCTCTGGGGCTAACTCGCAGCACCTTTAAAACGCGCACAGGCTTACAACAAAACCAGATCCAAGGGATTATGGTCTGATTACTTGCAAATATTCAAACCAAAATTTATTGGTAGTTCTTCCCTTGTTGCTGTTGTTGCCGTTGGGCTTTGGACTGGGTTTTCATCGTTTGGATCGCGATCTCTCTCACCCAAAGTCATATCGGATCCCAGACTTTCAATATATGCATCTAGAAGTAAACCAGCCCTTCTCTCATCCAGCATTCTCCTCTCATCTAACCTCTTAACTCTTGTACGCAAAGCCATTGTGAAAAAATAGACCATACTAAACTTTTGCGCGCTTTCGAAAGTAGTAGCCTAAAACCACTGAACTAAACTTGTCCCTCCCAGAAGGGTCATTCCTTCTCAGGCTTTTACATGGCCTCATCAAACGAAAAAAGGTCCCTTTAGAAGGATAAGCTGGTAGTCATTCCTACCCCAGGAATATCCTTCCTCTAATGTAAAGGAAACAGAAAAAACAATGGACAGAGATGACCCTTCTAGAGGGTTATCTCTCTTCCATGTAAACTGGGCCTTAGTTACTACCCCGGCATTTTTAGGTTTTACTTCCCGAGCTCAACCGTCATCTCATCATAAGTTCCCTAGTATCCCTTAGTGGCTCGATAACGCGCGAAACGTAACTTCACCAAATCTCAAAGGCAAGAAAACATAATGTGTCGAACTTTGTTGAATAAATCCATAAACTTTACTGATAAAACGCCGTCAATTTGCAACACCAAGGGACCATGATGATTAATTTAAAAATTATATTAAATGTGGTATAAAAGGTTACGCGATCGCCCTCCAGCCATCGATTCCGTTTGGCCAACAACTTTACGTCAAAAACGTTTAACCGTGACCGGTTAGACTTTCTAGATTTTTACGTTATTCTAACTAGCTAAATCACAATCGGGTTTCCATTTCACTATCACCGCGATAACTGGTCAATAGTCCATTTCACGGTTCCTGAAAGGTAACCACGCCTCAACATGAAACCGAGGCGAAGGATCTCCTTGCAAAGTTAGAGAAGTGAAAACAATAGACATGCTTAGAAGTTTCTTTCTTATGATAACAATTTCCATTTCTCTAACTGTGCCAGGACGACCTTCGATTTGGTTTCATGTAGAAGCTTGGCTACCTTTCAGGAACTGTAAAATGGACTATTCGCTGCCAACCTCTCAAATCATCTGCTTCCACGTTCTTACCAAAACGAAAGTGTTCCTGACCCCAACAATAACACTAATATTACTTCTTCTTTCTGTAATGAGCCAACTTACCCAGCAACGGTGATACTAATAAAACTAGAAACAGATTTGCTCCAACAAAATTCATTATAACTTCCTTTGAAATTAAAGGAGTCCTGCGAGTTTTAGAAAATGTGTACAGATTCCAAATTCCGATGTAGAGAAGTGTGATTTCATTGACTTGGCACTTGTGAGTGAAAATCATTAATAATGAAAACTATGCAGTACTATCCAATTAGTGCCCTCACCCTGTTGATCGAATATCAAAAGTTAAACACAAACAATTGTTAACCAGTAAGAGTATATTGGCCTCACGTGTGCTTAACTTGTGAACGTTCTTTACTCGGGTTTGGATGGATCGGTGGATTTGTTGTTTTCTTGGCCCGTCCCCGCAAAACGCTTTGTTTACTGATCATCCAACCCTCACAGAATCTGCGATATCAGTTTGACGAGGTTTTGCACCAACCTGTGTTGTGTCCTCGGATGTTATCAACAGCGTGACGTATATATGGATTTACTGTCATCTTCGAGTACTGGAAGTTGCCTGTGTGCTGTCGAAATAATACGATTTGGACTGATCTAGCAATGCAACTTTTTCTTAAAAACCTTTCATGAAACACGCTTTGTCCATGTTATTGCGTCTATTTATGCTTATGTAACTTTAAGACCACGACACCATACAAAAGTGCACAACCCTATTGCTTTGCCGCAAGGGAGGCTGGGGAGAGCGATAAACAAAATGGCGGACGCCAGGTGCGGTATGAATATTCCAAGGCTGTTGTACTTTTTTGAAAGAGTGAAGTTCTGCTCGAAAGCAAAACATTACAAAATAAGTAGAAACTGCTCCTTTTAATATTTTGCACTTATCAGCGTTAAGTTTTAGAGTTAAAGCTTTGGATTTTTATTGTCTTTTTAATCAACGCATTGGAGCCTCCGTTCTAAGAGTAGAGGCTGAATCTTTTCAAACGATGCAACGTTTTTGAGTTGGACGCCAAAGTCAATTGGAAGTTGTTGATTTGACTTGGACGATGCAGTTCTTGTCTTAAAGGTGGGGTAGGCAACCATACTTGCTAGAGTTGTAGGCAGGTATGTAGGTTCTTGTCTAAAACGCCATTTTTCCCTAACTAAAGTCAACCCCATTAATATTTTTGAATATGTTTTAAGAGCGGCTGTCAGTAATTTTCGAGAATGTCGCGCAACTTTGCCAAAGTCGAATTCCCCAAACTTTGTCAGATG
>JAOBRG010364516.1:0-12324 GCA_027574985.1 Umimayanthus nakama | reverse complement strand
ATATTCAGTGAGCCAGTATTTATGGTCAGCGGGTTTATATGTCTTAACACTTCTGTGTACTTCATGTTCTCCACTATATCCCAGTTCTCCGGATTCGTTCGTAGCACTTCACTTTCAACCGAAGCTGATAGTTTAAATATTATATATACCTATTTCTTTTTAAAAGCTAGTGCACAAACACATATTAACAATTTTCCTTGATCAATGTACAATAAGTTTATGTAATATTCTGTCAGAGTAAAAATAAAGACAATTGTAAGAAGTTTTTAACAAAACCTCCGAACATGAAAGTTGTTTTAAGAGCCCTTGAAAACAGCAGCTAGATGCAAGGAATTTTAAAAGAATCCAAGGAGCACAATGCATGAACTCTGCTTTTTTTGATTTATAGTCTTGGTCGTTTTCTGTTTGTCCGGTCTGGCCAACCAAAACTAATTGGTTCTGGCCAGTTTAAATGGAAAGGTCCAAGGCGCACACGTACATTTTTCCCGCCAAAACTCCCCAAATCTCCGCGCTTTCGCCGACCGGAGCGGGAAAACTGAGCGGCTCTGATCCAGGCCTATTCTGGCCAGAACCAGTTCTGAGAACTCGTGCGTTCAATTTAAGAACCGACTGGTTGGACCGGTAAGACCGGACAAATGAAAGCGACCTAAAGGAGGCACAACAGGGTAGATTTTGGTGGTTATCAGAGGAGTTTAAGAGGATATTTAAAGGGGAAAAAGGTTAATAGAACGCAACAAACACTTCCCCTAAGCGAGCAAGTGACAGTCCTCGGATAGCATACGAGTTGGCGTTCGTCCATTAAATATTAACTCCAAAAATTAATAATAAACTTACCTTAAATTCATAAAAACTTCCTTCAAAATTAACAATCCCCCCTACTTTTTTCCCGAATTACCTTCAAAAATTTTCAAAATACTTGTAAGCCTTTATCAACTATAGTACTGTGTTCATAGGAAATAAATTTGTGATATTCCTAGTTTGAACAAGATACTAACCTTTATGACGTAATTGAGCCTGAAAATTCGACCCTTCCTTGTTGCTCCCCCTTAAAACATTTGGATAACTTGGCTTCAAACCTTGCTCTTAAGAAAGCTCTGCATATAACACTGCTATTTACCTTTCTATTGGATGCCGCTGTTTTACGAAGACTGCTGATGTTGTTGGTGACTTCTTTATCAACTGTCAAGAATGCAACAAGTTGTTTTAGAATTGTTTTTCAAAGAAGGCAGCTGTCTTTTGTATAGCATTGTATGTATGTGTGCATGCGTACATTACAACTTCCTCATACAAACCAACTTCTAAACAAGAATTGCATTCTAACGTAGCGCTCTTCACTTACAGAGCACTACTTCATATCGTTTTGGTGATCAAATCATCATCTTTTTCTTTCGTTATACATGGTTGTACAAGCCCGTTCATACATTCCCCGCAAACCAAAAGGTACTCCGGACTCTCAAAAAAAAGAGGAAACAGTCGCTGGATTGGAAAGTTTAAAGCCCGGGAAAGGTAGACACCTAAATGTCATTTCATCATATTTTTGACCTATTTTTTGTAGCATTATCGTTCGCGCTAATAAGAAAATTTTTATAATCTGCAATCAGCTAATGCATTCAGATTTTACTTGAAAAACTTCACGTGGTTTTCCTGACCGTATCCAGCAATAGACCATCACGTAAAGGTATTAAACTAAACTGAAGAACGTAGGGACTAGTCCTTACTTAAAGCGTAGTTGAGGCTGAAGAGGAAGTATTTTCCCTTCTCAAAAATCTTTGACCAAATTATGTTATGAAAGACGAGTAGCAGTCGCGCCTGTGTTTCGCCCGCCAGTGTTTGCAATGTGGGGACTTCTCGTAGCCTAGGTTTTGAGGTCTATTTCAGTAAAAAAAAAAACTACCAAAACATCCACCTACATGTAAAACTTGCCAAAAAAACTTGGCTAGCCAACGAATCTTGCTTCAACCTCGTTCCAGCCAAAATTAATGAACTGTTCTCAAGGAAGGTTGTTGCTGTGTACTGCGCGTGCTCGCACCCTAACTGACCCTACTACTTACTGTCATTAAGCATATGAATACAGCTGTCCGCCATGGATGTGTATTCGTCCACAGTGTTAATGTCCAGCTGCAGCTGCTCCATCTTTTCCTAAGGTACAAACAGTAAAGGTATGATCAACTTCTAAGAACGTTTGTATCCACAAATCAAGGCCTGAGATCAAATGTTAATCGCTCTTCAGGTTTGGTGCCAACTGTGGAATGAGCTACCAACAAAGCGCCGTGTGCTATCAAAAAAGAGATTTAAAAAGAAAATTCAAATGATTCTGTTTAATGTTTTAGAATGTGGACACTGTTACATATGTATATTGATCTGGAACCTAAATACCTACAGTTAAATTGCATGATCTATAGCCGTACATTCTTGTGTAGTCACTTTATACCAAAATAGAACAACTTAAGTTTTGTACAGAATTGTTTGCCTCTCTATCCCGTAATTGTAAACATATACTTATAAATTTTTAGCAGTCTTCTTTTTAGATAATTACTCAGGCCTGCTTATGTTACAATAATAATAATAATAATAATAATAATAACAATAACAATAATAATAACAACAACAACAACAACAAAATAATAATAATAATAATAATAAAAATAATAATAATTCGATTATTCAGTCTTTTTACCCCTCTCTTCCGCAGAGGCTTCGAGAGAAAGGAAGGGGGAGAGAGCGAGAGCACTCCTTGAAAAACCCCAGGGAACCTCTGCGGAGGAGAGAGTCTTTTCACCGCTTTATTATTCTTTATGAACACTAAAGCTGAGAAGCACCCAAAGTCAGAAAGATTCAACTATGACTCTTGTGTGCCACCGTAGAAAAGAATTAGTATATTTTTATTGCTGGTGAGCAAAACAACGTTTCACACTACGATAAGCCGTCAACGACCAATTCAAAATATAATGAGAGACAAAGTTGAAATATTTTAAGTTCATGCAGCGGCATTAAGTTAGGTATAAGTTTTTGGATTACAAGCAGCGGTAGTGATCTCAACTTTTTAAAATGTGCCAGGAAGGCTAAAAAAGAATGAATTCACAAGTATTTGATTAAAGTTCAAGTTTTAAAAACAAGTGTCATTGTCCTGCGATGATTCTGAACAAAATAATTATAGATACAAATGTAGTGATCCTTTAGTGTACCCCTCTAAATGTCTTTTGGAGGCATCATGAAAAAAGAATGAGTGTCAAAGACCTAAATTGTTACTGAAAATGACTTAATGAAAGCAAAACACTAAAGAAACCGCAAAGGATGCCGGACAGCCGACCCGGGCGACTTTTTTTTCTACGCCCGCTTCAAGATGGCGGACGCTTACTAGAACTGTAACATTGATCAAACTGAAACTCGTACTTAGAAAAAGTTCAGGTAAAAATACAGATGTTAAAAATGCCGAAGAAAGGTGGTATAACGAGTTTCGAACGTAGGACCTCATAAACAGGAGTCTTTATTCACTACTACTTCATCATTTCGCTGCCAACACTTTACATTTTATGATATGTCTATCTAAAGTTCTTACAAAAGTAACCTTGAACCAACCCTAACCCTAATTAATCATAGGTAATGACTAATCATGGACAGCTATCAATAGCCTTATGATATGAATTTACGAATAATAATTTAGCTGTGACAGTCCGCCATCTTAAAGCGGGCGTAAAAAATAAATTCGCCCGACCCGGGCCTTTGAAACTTACCTTTATAACAGTTTTGAGCTGTCGTTTCAGTTTGATCTTCCTCTCAGTGTAGTTCATCATCGCGTGTTTCTTGCACGTGTGCTGCATTTTCTGGAGCTGTTGTTTCAGGTCTGAAAACTGTAACATGGGATGATACGAGGCTTAAAATCTGCTTAAAATCTCCACGCATTGTGCACAACACTGAGAAGTACGAGTTTCTATCAACGGTGGAGCCAATGTTTGATTGAGCATTCATTTTAACACGTGGTTCTGTAAGTTTTGGACAAAAAGTTTGCAACTAATACCAGTTACTAGCCGTTCTAATTCGCTCAGATTCTGTTCTAAACTCGGTATCCTAGTTGACCAGAGTTTGTTATACAACAGTGATCAGTTCAAAATAACGTTTTCCTAACTTGTTCAAATTTGCCGGCAGTTTTCAAAAACCAAGAAATCTACTTGTTATTTTGTAGGGATTGACTAAAAATACTGAACAGAAACAGCCTGAGATGGTCAGAACATTGCTGGCTGTAGCCTACAGCCGGCCCCTAATTTAAACCTTGAGTGACCACTGACTCAGACCTCTGAAATGACAAGTTACAAAGACTGCTGTGCAAATTATCTTACGATCTTTCTGTACGAGTATTTTTACTCACCACGAACTTCTAAAAAACAGTTTTGAATTCTACGGCTCACTTTGAAAATTGCTAACAACAGGGTTCTATTACAGAGCACTATTTTACATACCTAACAATAGGGAATACTTTTTGTATACACCCACTGTAATCGAATCGATTTTTAGAAACTCTCTGATGACGGGTCGCAACGACCTAGAAACTTTAAGTTAGAGTTTTTAATTTTACGATCTAGTTATAAATTTTTAAATTTTAACAACAGGGTTCGTACGATATTAGAAATTCAAAAGTCCAGGGTTTTCCAGGGCATTTTATACGTTTTTTCCAGGGTTTTTCCAGGGCCAATGAAGCCCGGAATGAAAACAACGTTCACAACGATTTGTTTAAAACAACGTTCAAAAGGTTTTGTTATCACTGTAAAACAACAATGTGCTCCAAAGTTTACGTTATTTTGATACTATACAGTGGTTTCTAACATAAAATGATGTTTTGAAATAATAAGAAAAACTACAATATCGATTGTTACTTGTACTGAAATCAACAAAATGCACCATTTCGCGAATTTATTTTTTCAATAACATTCTGTGAGGTTTTCCAGGGCTTAAATAAAAAATTTCCAGGGCTTTTCCAGGAATTTCCAGGGCTTCAAAAATTTTCCAGGGTTTTCCAGGATTTCAAGGGCCCGTACGAACCCTGTAACAAAATCCCGCAAGCATTTAGCTTTCAAGACGTTTGCCTCAGATCAACCCAAAGCTCTGTTACCTCAGCAGGAGAAGACTCCCGGACCTGTTGAAAGACCATCGGGTTACTCGCGTTGAGTTGCTGCTCTTGGGCTTGGACTTTTGCTTTCAATCTGTTGATAAGAAACAACATGAAAAGTACAAGGTGAAAACAATTAACCGCACGCTTTGACAGAATACCATACCATATTCGCCATAGTGACTCATTGTTTAAAGGCGCGCTTGTTTAAGCACTTTACAATTAAGAGTGTTTAAATCTTACTGATTTTGTCTAGTTTATCTTTAATTGTGCAACTAGTATTGTATTCATTGTGTATAGTCTGTATTTTTATCACTCAATACAATTTCCTTTTTCAATTTTAACTCAAATGTCATATATTGTTAAGAGCCATAGAAAATACGATAAATGCGCTATACAAATAAAACTCATCAATGTTATTATTACTATTATTATTATTATAATATTTGTTATCTTTATTACTATTATTATTATTATTATTACTATTATTATTATTGCAAAATGTTGATAGGCAGAAAACAACCCAAAACGTTCTTTAAATTGCTTCATTGAAATAATGCACAGAGCAGTATTTTAAACAACCTAATCGCGTGAATTTCACTATTTTTTTCACTAATGGTTGTACAACTGAGGGCCTTTAACATCACTAAAAGACTTTGCAAAACGTTTTGTCTTAGCAGTTGGAGGGTAAATGATCTTTAACTCGGTTGTAACAGTTTGAAGCAAATGTCAACTCCTTTCAAGCCCTTTATCATTCTGCCTAGCTGCGTACACACGCAATATTCAACACACTTACAACACACTTACGAACGACATTAAAATTGGCGCGACATAAAATTGTCCATCTTGAAGCTGCTTAACTAAACGTAAGAATCCTAATTAAGAAATATTGAATTTCCTTCCATCAACAGAATACTGATTTCTAAAGAGATACGAATAGTTTCAATGAACTTCAACACAACACTTAAGACATTGAACTTACTTTTCAATTTCTGTTTCAATATCAGCGATAGTTTCACCATAAAGATCAGCCTTTGGCTTAATATAGCACAACTGCAAGATAAAATCTCTTGTCTCTTTCGGCTGCACCTGTAATGAAACGCAAGTCGTTTGTAAAAAGAGGACAAAAAATTACCATTTCAACTGAAATCTTCTCTGTAACACTATTTTCATCGCTACGAAACCCCGGAAGTTTTTTTCGTTTCCTCAGAATTTAGGTTTGAACTGCTATCGATCAAGTCTTTTGTGAAACTAAACCCACCTTTCCCGAAGATCAAGTGTTCACTGAAACTTAATCGCATCTTTTGACATCGATCAAGTGTTATAACACTGGTATAAAACTGTACAACACATTCTGCCGTAGAAAAAGTACTCTCTGAAACTGAACCTCCTCTTTTGCAGACGTCCATCGCGCTATGTTTTTTTCTCCTTGTTATTTTTTCCTATTTATATACCGACGATATTATATTTTTCTTTTCGTCTTTTTCTTTTTCTAACACTTGATCCACTTTCCTGATCCATAGACATACAATTATTTACATAAAATGGAATAGGCGCCTGACTAGATTAGCTTCTACATAGTTATTTCAGGTGTCCATCCACTATAATTCTGTCCTACTTATCTCATATAATTCTTAACTTATTATTTGAGATTGTGGAAATAAAATGATTGTTGTTGTTCCATCAGGTGAACGTCAACCCCTCAATCTTTTTTTCTCATTTTTTCACATTACTATAATTAAGTCTTAAGGTGTGTCATGGCAGTATTTAAAATACCATAACATATCATTTGAGAAAGCCCGTCGTTAAATAAGCTTTTGTAGTTTCTTATGGTCTTTCTTGCCTTTATATTACATTGATTTTGTGTAATTTATAACTATAAATTATAAATGTTAAATGACGTAAACAAATCAACTGAAACCACACCCTCTTCTTCACTGAAACTGAACCACACTTTAGCACTGCAGTCGATCAGTTCCTTGAAATTGTACCACATCTTTTGATTTCGACCAAGTTTTCTTTGAAACTAAGCCACACTTTTTGACGTCGATCAAGTCTTCTTTGAAACTGAAAAACACCTTTTGCCGTTGATCAGGTGTTCTTTGAAACTAAACCACACCTTTTGTTGTCGTCTTCGTTGAGACTAAACCAAACCTTCGCAAGTCAACCAAGTATTCTTTGAAACCGAACTGCACCTTCTGACGTTCACTAAGTTTTCTTTGGAACGAACTGCACTATTTGATGTCGACTAAGTCTTCTTGGAGACTTAATGCAGCTTCTGATCTTTTGTGTTACTTTACAGGAGCCAAAAGTCAAACTCCATTCTGGAAGATTATGAGGCAATGTTTTGTCTACGGGTTTGATCGACAAAGGTTGATGTGTTGTTTTTCGCCTGCGGGACACGGTGTGTAACTGACGTTTCGAGTGTTAGCCCTTTGTCGGAGCAGATCCCATATTCAGCGTACTCGCTGATGCAGAAAAAGAGTTTCTTTCAAAATTAGTCTGTCAATGTTTTTTTTTAAATTCTTAAACTTGCAAACAGCTTTATTTAGTTTCCATCAGATTGGCTAAAATTTTTAATCAACTTCAAACAAACTTCCAATGTTTTGTATGACAGGGTCTTTATAACTGTTCGAATTGGTATTCAAAAGGACCAACCTTTTCTTGCAGTAATCAGTTGATTGACTGACTGTCTGACTGACTGACAGGCCGAGTTACTAGCAAGATCAAATAACTAAACTGGCTGTTGATTATAAAAACATCGAACCAGATAAAAGCTGGCCAAACCTGCACAGTGATGAAGTTCAGGCCAATTGATACCCTCCTGACTTTACCTCAGAAAAGTTCTCAGTTACATAAGCTCACTGCTTGTAATAACCAGATAATAATCAACTTACGTTGTTCTGTATTGGAGGTATCATACTGCGGCGAACGCGGTGGAGTCCAAACGAAATATCCGTGGATGACAGGAATTCATCAACCGTCATTGAAGAGCTGAACAGTGAGAATGGTTTCTATGTTAGTACTGGTAGTCAAAATCACTGGAGAACGCATTCAAAAGTAAATGATTATCATCTCAAAAACTTCAAGCTCAAACTATCTTTCTTAGAAGTAGAATAAGAAGGAGAGGACGAGAAAGAGGAGGTGGAAGAAGATGATGATGATGAAGAAGAAGATGGAGAAGAAGAAGAAGAAGAAAAGAAGAAGAAGAAGGAGAAGACGAAGAAGATGAAGAATATAATGGTTTAGTATTTGTCAAACAAGTAGATAGCACTTTTCGCACGTTTTGATTAGACTATAAAAAGTTGATACATATATCCACCGCCATCTACCTTTTAGCACTTATGCGTGACGGCACGTGCGCTTTTTTTCAGAGCCACGTAATATATTTTATAAATAATACACGGTTATCCCCCGAAGTGGAGGTGACTAGCGGTGAATACTAACCGAGTCGCGAAGCGGCTCGGTAAATATCCACCGCTGGTCACCGACACTAGGGGGGATAATTGTTTTAGTATTCGCCAGGTCAGTGAATAGATATGGAGAATTTCGGTTTTTAATTCTCTAAAATAGTGAAAGATGCCTTGTTCTTACATTATCAACTAAATCTGAAAAGAAACAATGTGAAACGTTAAAAAAGTGCATTCGTGACAAAACTAAGGAATGAAACACTATAATAAAAAAGGGTTTTTATTACAAAGACAAGATAGTTGCAGGGCTTCAAGCGGTCACTTGGAAAAATATAGGGATAAATATGGGGCATTTTTCAGAAAAATATAGGGCTAATATAGGGAAAAGTTCAAAAATATAGGAAATTATAGGGAGGTTTTACAACTGTAACTTGTTCAACAACAACGGAAATGGGCCTGTGGTTGGTAGTGCTTTCTCTAAGTTTTCCACGCTTCTTTTGAACGTACTACTGACTGGGGCGAAGAGCGAACGAGAAGAAAGTTTTAGGAATAAGTTTACCTTGCTCCATTTGGACAAACAACTGATCATGACTGGGGTAAAAAAGGGCGAACGAGAAGAAAGTTTCACGAGACAACCAACGATCCCTGCAGCTAGCAACTCCGAAAATTTAAGAACTTTTAAAGACCCGAATTCGGAATGTTTAGAACCTTAATTTTCTTCAGTCTTTTATCCAAAATCTTACAATATGGAAAAACTAATTTAACTTACAACTCCTGTTCTATCATTCAACAATAGTTTTGACATAAAACAAAAAAAGAAAAAGGGGCTCTTCTGCAGGCGATCAGTCTTCAAACTTTGACGATGAGAAACAAATTTAAGACCTTTTAAGACCTCAAGGATATATTCTGGCAAACACATAATTAAAACTATGATTTTCAAACGCCCCAACAGGAACCTTGCACCTAAGACATCGAAAAAGCCGAGCTGAAAACTCTAGGGCGTTTCTATCTGTAGTGCAAAGAACAAAGAGTAAGGTTAAAAAGACTCACCTAACGGACGGCTTCTCCTTTGTTGGTTCTGAGAGGGCCTCTTCGTCTGATGATGTAGCACTGTGACCAGTACTTCCGGTAGCACAATAACTTTCTTCAGTAATCACAGAAAGGTTGCTGCTGAGCCTCTTAGTTCTTCCCACTCTTTCTTTGTTGAGTTTTTCTGTGGTTAATGGAGCTGGAATTATAAATTCAGAAAGTGCATTCTTCTTAAATCTTATTTTCAACTATATGTCAATAGTACTGTACAGGAGTAAGAAAAACAACAATTCATGTAGGAGTGATACAAAAAACAAATACTTTGTGCTTTCGGAATTAGCAGATAGGAGTAAAAAATATAAAATGTACCGTCTGACAAGTTTTTGTATAGTTATCAAAATACAACCATGCTAAAAACACTGACCAGTTCTTGGTAGGATTACATACAAAGATTACCAAAAAATGCAAAAAACGAGTTATAACTACTTTCATATTCTTCTTTACCACAAGCTGTCTTCCGTCTTCTTCTGTGTGTTTTTTTTCTAACTTTCGCCAGTCCTGCCTTCTTCTTCTGTGCGTTTTTTTTTCTAGCTTTCGGCAGTCCTCCCGAAAGCTAGAAAAAAAACCGCACAGAAGACGGAGGCAGCTTGTGGTAAAGAAGAAGAAAAATATGAAAGTAGTTATAACTCCAACCACAACGGCCCAAATAGAGAACAATGCAAAGCAAAAAATGAGGTTGGCTTTAAAGATTTTGAAAATTTGACCGTTTGCTTGTATACTATTGTATTGTTAATATAGTTTTTAAAACTACTTTTACTCACCTGAGCCTGTCTGCTGACAATTAAGCTCATCAAGAATCTTTAGATCATCACTGCAGCTTTCAGCCTGGAAAGTGGCCAACTCTTCTGTGAAGTCCATCTTTAGGAGAGATTCTTCCAAAATGCCTATGGAGCTTTCACCCAAACTAGGTTCGCTGTTTGAACTCACGTGATCGGGAGCATCTTCTGAGCTTTCCTTTGGTACTTCATCACCCTGTTGTGCATCCCCCAGTTTTGCAACTTTGGGAGGACTAGGTTGAAAATCAGCGTCGTTGTTTTCTGCTGAATCCTTTTCAGCCTGACCATTTCCTCTGGTAATTGTGGAGGTGGTATCGTTACTTAATAACGCGTCCCAGCTCTTGTTAGCATCCAGTATAGATGTTTCCTTGGGGCTGCTTGAGGTTTTCATTGAAACAGAATGATCATTTGTTCGTTTTCTTCCAAATTGGGAACACAGCTTACTGACAGACAGCAAGGAATTATTCTCTAATTGAGTGCTTGAATGTGAGAGCGTTGGGAACTCTGGTAGCTGAAGCATTCCCGAGGCAATACTTTGTGAAAGTTTACTTTTAAGGACAGACATCGATTTGTTGATGTCAGTTTCCATGTGCTCTAAAGTTTTGTCATCTATGGGCCCAAATAAATTTGTATACATCAAGAGCTTTGGATCAGCTCTCGGAATCGGGCTGTGTTCCTGGATCTCTGATGTTGTAGAGTTAATATGTCTATCTTCAGTACTCACAGATTTTGAAGGAGAACAGAATGACTTCAGAGGCAAACTCGTTTTGCTTCCAGCAACAAACTGTTCTGCACAACTAGCAGGGGTTGGTTGCACCTCAGCACTGACATGTTCAGTATTCTCGGATCCAGGAATGAGACCTGAAGAAACCATATTTTCTGCATCTTTTCCGAAATCTTTTTCTGCCGAATGATGAGTGCTACTCGCAGGCAGAGAAACGCAGGATGGATTCTGTGCTGCTACTTCTGTTGTTTGCGATTCTTCTCTAACAACTGCCGCTGATAGTGACTGTTGGCCAGCTGACATATCCAATTGACGTTCCTCCTCGGCCGAATTTGCTTTCATCTTTCCGTTGTCACCAGACTCAATTTCCACATCTCCAACAAGGGTCGTATCCATTACCAGAGACTTCCTGTTTGACGGTATGACTTCTGGGATAACAGATTCTTTCAAACTGCCAATGCTTGTCATATCCATCCCAAGAGATTCTCTGCTTGATGGCTCTCGTTTCTTAAGACTAGAATGCTCCAGGGTCCCAACGCAGGTAGTCATATCCATCATTATAGATTCTCTTTTTGAAGGCCTTCCTCTCGAAACATCTGATGGGTCTAGACTTTCAACGCATGTAGTCATATCCATTGCTTGATATTCTCTGCTTAATGATTTTCGTCTCTGAACATTGACTTCACCAAGGTTTCCAACACACGTTGTCATGTCCATTGCAAACGCATCTGGGCTTGGTGGCTGTCTTTTTGAAAGGCTAGATTCTTCAAAATTCCCAATGCACGTTGTCATATCCATTGCTAAAGATTCTCTTTTTGCTGGTTTACGTTTTGAAGCGTTAACTTGTTGCAGGGTTTCAAAACCCACTGTTGTATCCATTGCTGTAGATTCTTTGCTTGCGATAATTCCTTCTTGAACATTGGCTTGATCCAGACTGCCAAGACACGCCGTCATGTCCATTGCTAGAGATTCTTTACTTGAGATAATTCTTTCTTGAACATTGGCTAGATCCAGGTTTCCAAAACATGCCGTCATGTCCATTGCTAGAGATTCTCTGCTTGATGGCTTTCCTTTCTGAACAACAGCTTGCTCTAGGACCCCCACGCAGCTAGTCATATCCATTGATAAAGTTTCCGGCGGTTGCCCTCTTGAACCAACAGTTTCCTCATAGTTTCCAATGCATGCTGTCATATCCATTGCCAAAGACTCTCTTTTGGATGG
>JAOBRG010364505.1:0-12324 GCA_027574985.1 Umimayanthus nakama | reverse complement strand
AGTTCATCAACATAGGACAACCTCGTTTCTTTAATATACAACCACAAACAATATTTTTATGACCTCAGACGGATCGAGTTAAAAGAAAATCATATTCAAATGTTGCTGTCACACGTGCCCATCTTTCGCTCTACGATAACCTTAACATTGGCAGCCTGATTTCTACGATAAATACTGGCTAGATTGGAGTAGCCTACAGTACTGTAGACCAATTTCTATGACATAAAAGCATGTAAAACCCGATGTAAAACAAACCAACTAGCAGATCGTGAGACCAAGCGAGTTTGACCCGTCTACTTTGCTGTATTTTTACACTCGCTCATCGACAAGACAATAACAGCAGACGTTTCTGGAAAATTCATAGCTGTCTTAAGTGATCAAATACCATTTCACTCGGTGACTTGAGCATTATGCAAGATGACTTGAGTTTTATAAAAGTGACTTGAGCACTACACGCTGTACTCTGAACATTATACGCTGTGCTTCTAACATTATATGAGGTGCTTTTGTCATCGTACGCTATGCTTTGAACTTGATATTTGTTGCTTTGGACATTATACGCTGTACTTTGAGCGTGCTACGCGGTTCTTTCGTAATTTTTCTTTGTGCCTTGTACATATTACGCATTCCTTGGAACTTTTAATATACACTGTGTTTCTATAAACGTAGTATACGCGGTAGTTCAAATGCACACTATAGTACGAACATAAAAGACCATTATATATACGCGGTGCTTTTAGCATCATCATATTCAGTGAGCCAGTATTTTTGGTCAGCGGGTTTATATGTCTTAACACTTCTATGTATTTCATGTTCTCCACAATATCCCAGCTCTCCAGATTCGTTCGTAGCACTTCACTTTCAACCGAAACCGCTAGTTTTTAAATAGTTCCAAGACAAATCAAGTCTGCAATAACAACAACTTCTTTGTGTTAGTCTATATCAAAACGACTGATATGATTTGGACTGCAAAACTCTATCACTTCTCTTCATATCGGATGCACTTGAAAACACTTCCAATGGATTAATTCATTAAAGATGTGTCTTTCAATATATTTGACTACGAAAGAAGACAAAATCAGTATCTGGATTTAGAATTTGTTTTGTGTGGTAATGAAATAGCCCCTCAAAACTCAAGTACTTTGAAAATAAACAAACATAAAACTCCATCACCATACATATCACGCATTTGCTGCACGCGAATCTAGCAACTAGCTTTGCATTGTGCAATCCTGCTGCAAAAACACCTTCGCAGTTCCCTCAAAAAAGTCAACCAAACATACCCATAGAATCAATGAAAACGACTACAGAAAAAATATCTGGCAGAGGAGCTCCCATGTAGCTTTCGTACTTAAAAAGTTTTACGTATTTCCGATCGGAAACTTCTCAGTCGTTCAAGTTAATTGTTTTTCATTCAGTGAACCATGCTTCCACTGGAACCGCAGTTCCGGACTAAGCCATCACCACACGAGTGTTGACGAAGCTGTACAGAGAGCAACAAACTTCAGATCCATTAATGCGTAACAAGGCTTCACGAGTGGACAATGATGAGCCATTATTTACACTCTCTTTTTTAATTTTAGGAACATGTTATTTTTGAGCTTTAATAGGCTGCTTGTTCTAAGTACTTTAAAGATTACAGCTTCAAACATGTCAAACATTCTGTTAGTGTTGGGGGCGCAGTTATTTTACAATCGCACTAATCAACCTGAAGCATAACTAATTACGCTTTATTAATTTACCGCAACCCTGGCCGGCAAGAAGGCAACATCTAATAATGAGTGAAGGCGATTTAAAAGTAAAGTTGTTCATGCACAACACCTTAGGCGATGTTTTGCATAGCCAAACAAAAGCTGACAAATAACTTTTTTCCATGGTCGCAACTTTGTACAGTGTCCAAAATATGAGTTCTTCGCTTTTCCTCCACCTCAAGTTTAGTCTGAGTATTAGGTATACAGTTTCAGCAGCACGTTCTTGTTTTTTAAAACGGAGTGTGGTTTGGTTAGAACAACATAGATACAAACTTAAGCACAATTGCATAAACACACGAATCCTTTACACAGGAGTTGCAGGGGGAATCCCACAGCGGTGGCACATCGATCGTTTAAGTTCAGTACACTAATCACTAGTCTCACAGGGAGCCCGCATGCTATTTTTGAATTTTTTGCTATCCGTTGCGGGTTCTGACCTTCGATCATACTTTCGACCGTTGGCGTTTCACTGTGCCAGGCACCGAGCGCTATGCCAAAAAGCTGGAAACGAGTCATCTCACAACAAGCGGGCTTGTGTTTCAATTAATTTATGCCAAAAGTAATTCCAATTTTTAAATACAATATGCTCAATTAAACTTCCAATTAAATTCAAATGTAGTTCAACTATGTAAGATAAATCACTGAGGCACAATTGAAACACGAGCCCGCTCGTTGCAAGATGACTCGTTTCCAGCTTTTCTGGCATAGCGCTCGGTGCCTGGCACAGCGAAACGCCAACATTTAGCTACTTTACAGCAATGGATAGCAAAAACTTCAAAAATCGCATGCGGGCTCCCTGTGCTAATGTCACACTGTTGTCCACCCTAATGTCACAGCAGTGACAATACGCCACTAGTGTAACACTAGTGGTAGTGACAGTACTGTGACAGCGATGGAAGCAACATTAGTGTGTCATTGTTGTAAACTGACGACGGGGCAACAACGGTGACAATGACAACGATGTAACATTACTGTGCGTCCTAGTGTGACAGCGCTGACAACTGACAGCGCTGTGACAGCGATGTTCACATTATATTAGTGAACTGTCGGTTGTCACTGCAGTCACAGCAGTGTCAGTTGCAATGATTGTCTGGTCACACTAATGTAAACATCGCTGTCAAAGGGGCGAATCTAGGGTTTTCAAAGGGGAGGGGCACCAACGAGCGCAGAAGGCATGACCCATCCCCCCTCCCCCCTCCCAGAAATCTTTGAAACTTTGAGTCTCTAAAATGGCCATTTGTAAGAAGAAAAAAAAATTAAAATCCCCCCTAGATCCGCCATTTGCTGTCATATCGGTGTCATAACCACTCGGATGTCGCAGCGCTGTCACTGTCACCGCTGTAACATTACTATCCGCATCATCGCTGCCACAACACTATGTTCATTTTCGCTGTCACAGGACTGTGCACATTACTGTCTAACCGCTGTAGAGTTCCTCCTGTGTAGGTGAAAGCTTTACACTCAGTATAAAGGCCAAAATGGTTACCGTACCGTTGACAAAACAACGTACCAATATATCAGGCCTTCCTTACACGGCAAAGATGAAACTGACCCGGGTAGTACCCGGGTTCGACCCTGGTTAAAACCAACTCAGGTTGTGTTTACAGGACACTTTTCCAAACTAACCTGGGTCGAATCCAGGTAAGCAGTGTTTTTTTGGATGCACGACAGGAACTAACCGAGGTTAGTTTGCACCGTGTAAACAGGGCTTTAAAGTACCAACTTTAAACTAGCCTGACCAGTTCAGTTGGGAATTCATAATCGTTGGTCATTTGTTAGTTCTATTCGCTCTAGCCTGTCTGCTATTGTGCAGTTCATGATCATATAAAAGTGAACCGAGAGTTCGATTATCAGAGTACCTCTGTTTTAACTGAAACGTTGACACTCGCAAGTTTAAGGGCAATGTCCAAAGTACCAAAGGAACTTGGCAGTCCAGGGTTTTGTGTTACGAACTTTTATTGTGATGATCACTGCCCAAATAAAATCAAGTATAAAATAATGACAACTTAGGTCAAAATGAACTTAGCAGCGAGCGAAGTTACCTGGAAAGAGCAAATTGTCGGTCTATACGTGCACCTGCCAAAAAATGAGAAATTCTCGTTATTCCTAATTATAAAAAACACAAAACGTGTAGCACCACCGTACAACTTTGCTAAAACCGTTGATACGCAGTCGCGTATCATTCGGTACTAGCCCCTTTTTTATTAAAACGACCGCATGATTAAGTATCTCGGCGTCTTTTTCCCTTCAAGGTACTCTTCCGAAAAATTGTCTAATACCCAGAACGGGACTCGAACTGACCCACGTCTCCTAATTTATTTAATAGAGAGAAGAACCAGTGTGCCACATTGCATGATCATCTAGTGGGGCTGAGACCGAAGGTTCTTAAAATTTTTTGGGTTATCAGCTTCGAGTGTTTTTGAAATGTTCTTGTTTTTTGGGGCTGGGTACATACTTCAGTGTTTAGTTACCAATATATATTAATCACACAGACCCCGTAACCTATTCATATAACCTAAATACCGGGGTAATCTAAATAAGCGAAAGCGGCAATACTAGATTATATCATTGGTTGATGTGATGTTGAATATCTAAATAGTTCTTTCAGTATGATTGAGATGATCGTTTGAGGTGGCTTGGACTGAACTGATTGAATAAAATTGTTTAGACAACTCGGGTATCAGCCAACCCCGATTGTATGAGAGAAATGAGGTCTCGTCCATGTGACTGGTTGTGGTACATGTAACACGGGCATTTGCTATGTACAGAGCCGCAGTGCTCCCGCCACGATCAAAATACTGTATTTTATTGTTTCCATGAAACTGATGCACAGGTATCAATAGCTGCCTTTATACATTACATATGTACAAAATTTTAATTAAAAAACATGTTTTAAAGTTCGCTATCGACGTTCAGAATCACGATTACACCCTTTTTTGTAAGAACCAATAAACTTTGGTCGAGCCTCGTTGTTTTCAACTTTTTGAGAATTTAAGTTCAGCCTCAATTGTTCTTAAGCTGTTCTTATTTTTAAAAGTACTCATAAAACAACAACAGTAAGAAGTGATCTAACTCCTGAAATATTTCAAATACACCTAACTTGTCAGACCACAACCCGAATAAGTTGCAATGGAAATTCGATCGATCGCAATATCTGTGATCTCGAGTATTTCAAGGCTCGATACAGTCGAATTTTTTGCGGAAAAATAGAATTTTATCAAGGGGAAGTAAGTTTTGCATCTATGATTCCAAATCGCAGCCTGGATTTTTCTTACGTTGTTCTTAAATTTTGGACAAATTTGAGCCACTTTGTTCTTATAAAATTGTTCTTATAAAAAAATATAGCCTTATTTCAGTTAAAACGTCGTAAAAGCTTCAAAAACATGACTCGTGCGTTAGTCTAATAGTAAATGGTTGCACAAGTAAGACTACAAAACCTCTGTTCACAAGATTGAAGCACGTGGGCTGAAGCTGATGTGTTGCACGGGTGTGATCGGCCTGGCAAACTGAACTAAAAAGCAAATATTTGATTGAATGGGAACTCGATTCCTTCGCTAAATGTTGCCTGTAGTGCCGCAAGCGAAGTTTAAGGTTGCTAAGTTAAGATATGGTTCGGGGATCCATCAATTTTTTTTTTGTTCGAAGAATTGACATTGGGCTTGACCCATGCGGCTGCCACTTGCGCCTATATATGCTTCCGGTCCGCTGGGGGTAAACTGATCATTGTAAAGCGCCTTTGAGCATGTCGCATGGAAAAGGCGCTATATAAATGCACCACTTTACTTTTTTTTTACTTTACATACTCTTCATAGCATTTTTTTACTCTTTACAGCTTTTTTCTGTTTTTAGTGACCCAGCCTTGTTTCGTTACATCTAGTACAAACACCTTTTGTTTGGTGACCGCGTGTGTAAATAAACATCTTCCGTCACCGAGCTAAGCTACGTCATGTTTACACTAATAGGAGTTGAGATACCTGACACGATTAGCTAACACTCTTAAGCAGTTTTGTTCGCTCTACAAGCAAGACATGCCATATTCTAATTATAGGCTTTAATTTGTTTCTGTTTTTCTCCTATAAAAACTACCTGTTTTGATCACTTTTCAAAACTGAGCAACCTCTATGTTGTACTGAATAGCCACGCTCCATGGACAACATTTCACAACCGGGTGAGTAAAAGTTTATATAAACACGGAAAGCTTGGTTAGCTTTTGTCTTTACAATCGGATTTTTAAGGGATTCCTTTACTCTTTGGGGTGTGTATATGTGTATGTCTGTAGGAACCTTTTTAATTTAATGAGATATATAGATGCTTAAAACACCAACAATAGCCTATTTAAGCTGAAAACTTGCTTGGGACTTACCTCAAACCTGCATAAGGCGAGGAAAGGAACAGGAGTTTTTTCGTATAGTTTGAAAACGAAACCATTTATTGCTGTGCTGTAAATTTAACTGACTTACTGCATGACTTATTTTTTTCTCGGAAAAAAACTTTATTGGAACGATAAAGCTCAAGCTATTTGTCAAATAAACTAAGGACATTTAGGAAAAACTTCAGAGCCGGTTTAAGGTTTAAAGAAATACGCAACACGCCCCTGAATCGTTTTAAAGGGGGAACTAAACAGAGCATGTTATAAAGTATTAAAACAGGTATATAAATTGCTTGTCATCTCTCCAAAAAAAAACTTTCACAGGCGTTTAACTGAATATTTCGTTTTTAAATTTTCAAACACTTTCAATAATAACGTGCTGTTAGATATTTCGAATAGATATATTAAAATGTCATGAAATGCTTAAACCTTAGAACTGTGCCTTTTAGTTTCTATGTTGCCGCGGAAAGCTGAAGCTTTATAACGTATAACGACGCCTAAGTTTGTCTCGTGAAAATTCCTTGAAAACAAAAGAAGGACCTAACGGAGTTAAGACGGAGCACGGTGAAACCTCAGCTCTAAACGTTTTGTACAATTTACTAATTACTACATAAAGGTGATCAAAAATGGGACCAATAACCGATTGATAAAGTGAAGAAAACAAGAATAGTATTTTCACAAAACAAAGAATATCAGTTTGGAAATGCTCGTACAGTTTGTATAAATATTCAGAAACTCTACTTTTTTCTGTTTTTACAAAGGCAGGAAAAAAATATAACCCGAAACCTGACTAGTCGTTCTGGGACTTTCCAAGTTCAGCATACCATATATGTAACCGCTTGACAGGAACCCAGTTCTTGCTTTTTAAAATACACAGTCAGTGTGTTAGAGTACTTTATTGATACAAAATGAGAAATAATTTCGTACGATTTGAATTACAATTACTTTTTGGTTTTCTGGTTTAGATAGCCTTCATTGCACAGTTACATCAGACAGACGCACTTACTCTGTAAACTAAGTAAAGATCACAAAACATAAACTACTGAACCATCTTTTTGTCTGTTTAGCACATGATGTAAGTGTAAGGAGTCTATTTTTGAAAACAGCCATCTTTCCTTCGAGCAACTGTTAGGGGTGGGCGTAATTAAGAATGGCCGTTTTGGTCCTTGAAATACTCTACAATCTATTTTTAGCAGAGCTATATTGGGCTACCGCCCTCGCAGCCACTCAACCAATTCCCCATGCGTGGGCGATTGCTTAATAGCTGTTTTCCATAGTTGTACGTCATCTCGTCGCCAGCAAAGTTAAACGGTTTGCGACTAGTTTCTTGCGATTTATTGCATGCATGAGCTACCTACCAATGAATGGCAAACTCCGGGTCTATTGTTATATCAAAAACGTTGGTACGTGAAGTTGACACTTAGCTTATCTCAAAATGTCAGGTGTGTCTTAGTTTCAGAAGACTTACTCCGTCGACGTAACTAGAATATATACCTTCCTAATTAACTGGGATGTTTCCATCTTTTGTGTATGTGTGTGTGTGTGTGTGGGTGGGGGAGGGGGTTGCATTTTTGGCTACGTGCTCAAAATTATGTTTTCAATGAGCTGTGTTATTTTGTACCACTAAACATGTGATAGACGCTGCAGAAGCTATAAATGAGTAGAGTAGTACTTTTTAGAATAAACTGTTTTGTTAAGTTGAATAGAGTAAAAGTATAGCTGAATAGAATGAACTAGAGAGGAGCGCAGCAGAGCAGAGCAAAGCATGAGATTGGCTATGGTTTAAGTTTAACGGGCTTAAAATTTAAAGTAGATTGAAGATAAAGTAGAACAACAGAGCAAAACTGACTGCCAAGATGCAGAAGAGAACAGTGTTTGAGTTTGAATTACAATTACAAATAAAGTTTAAGATACGTAACAAAAATACAGTTAAATTAACTAGGTTGGTGTAGAGTATTGCAAAGTGGAGTAGAGTAGAGCACATCACATGCAGTAGTTCAGTAGCCGAGTAGGCAAGACTAAACTACAGTTTAGTAATAGTATAGTATAATTTAGTATAGCATACAGTTATCGCTCGAAGTTGAGGTAGTAAATATCCACTGCTGGTCACCGACACTGAGGGGATAATTGTTTTAGTATTTGCCCAATCAGAGAATAGAAATGGAGAATTTCAGCCTTAAATGCTCTAAAATAGTGAAAAAAAGCGCGCGTGCAATCACGCATGAATGCTGAAAAGTAAATAGCAAGTAGTTCAGTTCACCGAAGTCAGTGGAGATGAATATCATGGGCTTTCACCGACACTGGGGTAAATAGTTTCGTTAGCATATATCCAACCAGTGAATCAGTGAGAAACAGGTTTTTAAAATATCAATTTTTAATAATCAGAAAAAAAAACATTTTTACATTCAAAGCCAAGCTACCGCGTGCGCACGATCGCTAACCAGTGAACTGTCCAGGATATTCACTGATTAGTGAACCAATCCCAGCGCGCGAAAAACACTATTCACTGGTTGAGTATATGCTAACGGTTTACATTAATAGATAAATGAAGCACAAACTATGAAATTCTCATTACACCCAAAAAAAAGACACTATGTCATAAAAGTGTTTGTTTGTATTTGCTCTTAAAGGTAACTCTTGTGGAACGTTTAATTAATCAGTTTTGTTAAGGCCGTCGGTTATTCAGTTTTGGTGTCTACGTTTAAGCTAAGTAGGTCACAAGGCACACTTTTACCACCAGGTTACTATCTTCTGAAAGTCAAACAGTTGATGTTTTAAAAATATATGCCCAGGTTTAACTAAAACTTTTAAATTTCTTGTAAAACGTTTTAAATAATCACTTATAAGAAAATTTAAAAACTCTTTAGTCTATAATTTTAAACGTTTTACAAGCAAAGTATTATAAATGTCAAGCAGTTAACTGATTGCGAAAAACTGTCATCTTCACTTTTTCACAGAAATACCTTTAGCGGTCAGTTTAGGTGGCTTTAAGTTTACTATTGAATTTTGCCGCCTTCCAACTTAACGTTCTTACACTTGAAATTTTTGTGCCAAACGTTTGGTAAGACAGCTAAAACGTTTTCCTTGCAACTAAATCTTGTTTGAATACTATTTAAGCAGGTTCTAACTTAGTTTACTAAGAAATTATCAGTATTAAACTTTCACTTAATTAGCAAGGCGAATTTCGTTCTGGGAACACTCACAGCCACGCGCGTGCCATCTTTTTGGATTTTGACGCCATGTTGATTTTGTGTTTTATTTTTTTAAGCTGACTATATAAAAACTAACAGCTGAAGTTTGCAAGTTCTTTGTAACTGGACAAACGAACGGTTTAACTAAATAACGCTTAAGTGCTACTTTCCTGCAATGGAAGATTGAACAAAAAGTAAAAATGTAGCGAACGAGCTTTTCAAGGTCAAACGCTTCATCAAACATGACTTTCAGTCATTCGGAAGCCAAACATGCGCTGACAATATAATTTTAGCCTGGGTGTTATAAAAAAAAGCGTGTGTCTAAAGCATCAAACCCAGTAACCAGTGCAACGGTTTTGTAACCCACGATACTCTTTAAACAAGTTCTACAAAGTTCTACAATACCTGTTCCTTTCATTGTTTCAATTGACTTTTATGGAATCTTTCGTTTCTTTTCATGTCAGTTTAGCCAAACTCCTTCGAACGAGCTTTGCGTGCCTTGTGCAGTACAATCATGAAGTGCCAATGTTAAACTATTTTCATACATATTGATGTGCAAGAGATTTCATGAAAAAATTAATGGGTTATAACTTATATAACAAGTCTCCGCTACTAGGTTCTTTTAATTGAGTTTATTAAACGACTTGATCACGGTTAAGGACTATAGCTAGAATAGTTAGCCCGGGGATGTTATGCCTTTTTTAGTTAAGAACACAGAGAAGTTCAGAAAGTAGGGTAATTTACTAATGGATTACAACGAAGTCCTCGGTTTAACTAACTTCATTTTTTATCCCGACAAACGTCGCAGTGAAATGTATAAGGTAGAACAAACATAAACGAAAGCCAAACATAAAATATACTTCAATGTCAACACGCAACAACAGATGAAAACAACAATAAGAATAATCTAATCCTGTAACTTCGGTCAGTCAACGGTTCACCAATAATAGTAACAATTCTAAAGGATTACTAAATATAAGTCTTTCCATATTGTTTTTGTCTCTTTGGTTCAGTGCAAAACATGTTGTCTCTTTGCTTAACTTTTCGAGTAACTATTGAATGTCTTATAAGAGTCAGCTTCCTTCAAAACACGTATCCAAACAACGAACTCAAGTACATTTAAAATAAACCGAAAAAGCTGTTGTTGGAATATCAGTGAGAAACTGAACAACAACTTTTTACTCTAAAGGCGTAAAGCTTTTACAACGGTCCAGACTTGTTTGAATTACCTGCATCTTCCTCGACATTGAAGTTAATTATACACCCATAATAACAGAAAATCAAAATAAAGCTATACTTAACACGCAGTCTAGAAGTTGGGTTCCTAAAATAGCTGCTTCATCGGGAGTTGTAGTATTTCCGATCGGAAGTGTACAAAAGTTTTAACTTATCGTCCGACCAACCAACCCTGGTTCCTCTTCTTGCAAAACAAAGATGCCGAACATGAACTAACGTCATCATGTCAGTCTCTACCTTTTGACTATCGTTCACTCGTCATTGGTTTCAAGTGATTTCCGGCCGGAAACAGGCAAGTGGTAGACGGACATGACTTCCATTCAAATTTGAATCAAGGCCTTTAACAGAACATAGCTGAAGAGACGAGGAATAGTATATTCGGTTCTTTTTAAAGATAAGTCCTAAATCACAGTTAGTTTTTCTGCACAACGTTTTGTTAAGATGTGTTGATTAATCTAGCCAAACTCAAAAAACTTTTTGCTTCTTTTCTGCCTGGAGGGCTAAAAAATATTTCGCCATGACACTCGACATCTAGTTTGGTTTTTAAGAACGGTGGAGTGCGAAGCTGCTAAAGTAAGGAATCTCTAAAATGCCAAGTCTCTAACTAAAATGATAAAACTCTGAAATGCAGAGTCTCAACCTGAAATGCAAAGTCTCTGACATGTGAAGTACGGAAAATGTGAATTTAATAAAACGAGGAGTCATGTCATTTCATACGGCCGCATTTGACTGGTTCAACGTTCCGCACTCTACGTTTTAGACCAAACCGTGTGATTGCAGATACAGCAATCGAATTCGGATCGAATCAGTTGCCGACAACACCTACGTGATAATATAAACTAGTAAAAATAGCAAAAATATTCGAGATGCGTGCACGTGTTTATACGGGGCTGGTCTTAATTCTTATGGATCGTACAATGTTTTGTTGATAAAATCCGTTGACCCAGAATTTAATTTTCATAATTTTAAAAGTTATAATATGTAGCCGCTTTCTCACTTACCAAGGCAAAGACCTCATTGATCGTTTATAGAAAAGGAAACTCGTGTTATGACTTAACTGAATGCAGCACATTCTAGTTTCTCATTAATGGTTCCACATGTTTAGTTTTTGTTTTTAAAAGTTCTAATTTAAATTCATAGTCCAAGTTACCATTAAACCACCCCCGCTCCACCTGTGACGTGAGAAAACAAAGTTCCGCCTTTGCGATCAGGCCTTCCAGCAAATAACGAACTCGCCCTGAATCACGCCACGCACATCACGCAAGGTTTACGCAAACTTACTGACCAATCAAATTCCAGCTAGCGCTCTTGCGCCGACTGGAAAATATTGTTCCTTCCCAGCATCTCAAACCGAAATAAATTGGCTGAATGGCCATCGAGACTTAAAGCTTTCCATGTCAGAGCACGTTTTTGCGGTGAAACTGAACGAAAATAAGTGTATTTCAATTGCAATCTGTATTGACCTGCATTTTTAAAAAACGTGAAACAAGAAAAGATGAACGTTTACTTCCGGTTCCCACTTGAAATCAGCCATCACTTCAGGATAGAACTAATTTAAAGGCAGAGATTCTGTTGCTAGACGTTTGTAAATGAATTGTATGTGACTCTCCACGATCTGAACAAATATGTGGAGAAGCCAGATTGAAATAAATGTGAAAGGGAATCTGTGGACTTTCACTGAGAAGTTTCTCTAATAGTCTAACGCCCATGTTAATGAGGTAGTAAAAAAAGCTAGCAAAAAACTATACTTTCTTGTACAGCTGAAACGGGCCCGACT
>JAOBRG010364494.1:0-12325 GCA_027574985.1 Umimayanthus nakama | reverse complement strand
CAACCAAAAAAAATGAATCTAGCTACTACCCTGGCTGGATATCAGCTTTTAGATAGCGGACGAGTCGGCTATCATAAGCTCGTATCCAACAAGCGCGTGTGGAGTTATCATTCAGTATTAAATACCAAACACTCGACTTTGTTTGTATTGAGGTTTTAAATGTCAATCCGTATAAACATTGCGATTGTATACTATTACTAGTTCTTTCAAAAGCTGACTTTCGGGTTCATTTTCCAAATATTTGGACAAACAACAGGACATAAGACTGATTTATACCGTGAGGAGAGAGCCAATAAGATTGCAAGTAATTCAATACCCAGTGTTAAGTATTTTTTATTTTAAAAGATTAGCATTGTTATAAATAAATGGGTAAATTGCACGTTCCTGACATTGATTAGCTTAAGATTCTTCGTGTTTCAAAACACGAAGCCGGATTTTTACGTTAGAGAGAAACGAACTTATAAAGCAGCGTCTTACTTGATTGCCGTCCAGTTTCATGATCATTGTCCAGCCACTGCTACCACAGATGGGGCTCATTCCACAAAATGTCTTGACCACCTTTCCGTGCAGTTTAAGGTAATACACACCACTTTGCGATTTGCTGAGGTGAATAGACAACAAAACCATGCGCTACATTAAGGTGATGTTACACGGTACGATTTTTAATGCAACATTGTTGCACGAAAAATTGATGTGGTGTAACAGGGTAAATCAGTCGAACGAGCTCTCTTTTGCCAGGCAACATGTTGCACAACGTACGCCACGGCATGTTACACAGGACAATTTTTAACGCAACAAGGGCCAGCGTGACGATTGCAACATTCAGCTGGCGATTGCAACACGCGAGCGCTCATGCCCGTCCGCGAACAACAATATGGACGATGTTGCGTGAAAAATTGACGGTGACGTGGTTTCACGCTGCCAACCTCAGAAATTTTTGGCAACAATGTTGTGAGTTTTTGAACAGTATTCATAAACCTGCAACACGTTGCCGCAACAAGATTAGCGCTAAAAATCTTGTTCATGCGCCATGTTACACGATCTCAATTTTATTGCAACAACGTTGCGCGAAAAATCGTAGTCCCCGTGTAACATCATGTATTGCGTGTGCGCTTGTTGGTGTTTAAAAGTGTGCGAGTGTGTGTGTGTTTGTATTAGTGTAAGCCTAACAAATGTATAGCACTTTTCCCTCGCTCTGATTGGTGAATAAAGGTCAATACCCATCACCTGCATAATTATTTTTTTACCTTTCATGCGATCAAAGCCTGGGTCCACACGAAAAGCTAGAACTTTGGCGCGCGAAGGCTTGAACGAGTCTGTGTCAGCTGTGCACACTTTTCTTGGCAATTGGAAATACATTGTTTGTGAACGTGCTATTTGCTTGTTGGGTTTACACTAAACCAGTCAAACAGCTAAGTATATACACTTAACTAGTCACCTAAACCAGCTTGGATTTAGATTTTAAAATTCACAATTTTATTATGCGTGCGCGTATGCATTGTATGCGTGTAGTTTGTGCTTGGCGTGTATTTGTGCGCGTACTTTAAAACTGTTTTGAATTTTAAACATCTTATATAGACGCTAACCATGCCGGTATTTATATGAAAATTTGCATATAGTTGATGTCTTTGATAACTTACGGGTATTTTGTTAGAATCTCTCTGCAAGAATTAGCCGGATTGATCTGAGTCCCAAGCCCCGAGTGATCACTGCACTTGGCGCAAACTGACTCGTACTTTTGACCATCACAGATTTCTAGTCTCTTGTTGGCGTACCGCAATGCACCCACGTTTTGCTTGTTGCACGGGCAGCTCTTGTTTCCTACTCGGTAAATATTCCCGATAATCTCGCCCTCGTATTCATTTGAACAGAAGTCACTGCGAAGATAATATTTAACATTTCATTTAATGATTGCTGGTTTAAACAAATTTTTGTCGTAAGTTTGTTTTGGTGTTGAGTTACAGTAGCCGGTTGCCTAGTGCATCAGGCTGACCAAAACACACCGCCATAAATAACATAAATTCGTATGCACATAGATATGAACACACGTACGTACCTACATACAACATGCGTACTTTCCTAGCTATCTACATACGTACATGCCTACTAACCAACCTAGCACCTACCTACATTCATACATACGTGCCTACTTACCTACATCCGTACATATCCTCCTAGCGACCTACCCTTTACCTAAATACATACATACATACCTTCATATATACATACATACACACACACATTCATGCATTTGAACATACATATGTGCACACTTACAATCATGGTCAATAATAGTTGGGACGAAATCATTTGCAAGCCGGAAAACTATACTTTCTAAGCTTAAATCTAATTTAGACTTATGAAAACGGTCAAAACGCTCTAAAAACACTACTTTGATCCCCCTTGCCCCCTTTTCAATGTTAGAAACTCTGAACGCATGTAAAATGGCTTCTTTCTTGACGGTTTAAATAGTGTTTACTCAACATCGTTGTGTGCCGTCTCAACATTTTTGACCATGATTGTACCTACATACATACAAACGTACGTTCATGCCCACCTACCTACCTACATTCCGCGGAGCGCCTCGTTGGCTATCAACTCATTACGACGAGAGAGAGTGGAATAATTGTTATATACAAATCATCAATCATCATTCTTTTCAATAGTCGAATGATACTTTATTCGGCAAGTTTATTTGTGAATTGTGTTCAATGTTTAAGTTCGTTAAACTCAAACACCGGAGTTTTGTATGAATGTCTCAGTGTTTGTTTCAACTCTATAATTACCGATAAGAATCTTGACTCCATTTCTGTTTGCTTTTTTGGTGTTTTCTGGTGTGGCTTTTTTGAGTAAAGCTACAATTTCTTCCTTTGTCGGCTCGGCAAGCCTCGTCGCCATCTTGAATTTCGCTACACATGGGATATGAGCTGAGATCCTAGTTGTGCAGGAGCCAATCAGAGAGCTCCGTTGCCGTTATCTAGTAACTTGAGTATATAATAAACATATATAACTACCTACCCGTATCTACCAAGTTACACACACACATAAATACGTACATACATGCATACATGGACGAGCATGACCATCGCTAAATTTAGCTTGTCATTGTCGGTTTTGAGATCGATAGCGACTCTTGAGACCGTGAAGTGGCCTGCAGGCCACACTGAAACAGCAAACAAGAGCTTTCGATATCCTTATTTAATTTAATGTTCCTCCCTCGCGAAATCTAACAATGGTTAGTAAGTCACTGCATTTATTCGCTCAGTTACAGCTTCTAAAAATTCATCAGATTGTAGGTTTGCTACTTTTAGGTGCTTTGGAAGATTGACTGAAGTACAAAACGAGCAGCAGGTATTTGCTTCCAAACGTTGTCACAACCAGGTAGGTTGATAAGGTTGTCCCATATGGCTTCTTGTCTGAAAGAGCCTCTGAAAGCTATATTCCTCAGACTGTACAATCTTGAACAAATTCTTCAACCTTCAGAAAAGAAACTAATAGAAAATTGCAAGCAAAGGCAAGCCAACGGCTCATTAAATATTAACACTCGCTCTAGCCATGGTTTTTTAAATCATCAATTACTTTTAGTACTGTTTTCATTGTATATTAGAATAGTTTTAGTGTATGTTTTAATACCGTTTTTTGATACTCGAATATTTTTTAATGTTTCTTAGTGTTATTAT
Source organism: Umimayanthus nakama (assembly GCA_027574985.1). Taxonomy (NCBI): domain Eukaryota; kingdom Metazoa; phylum Cnidaria; class Anthozoa; order Zoantharia; family Parazoanthidae; genus Umimayanthus; species Umimayanthus nakama. The sequence continues at coordinate 8,645 of JAOBRG010364494.1, read as the reverse complement.
AGTACTATATCAAACTTGTATTTCAGCTATTTTAACATATTTATTGTCATGTTTTAGTTTAAAGAGTGCAGATGTAAAGCTACCATGTAAATAATCTGCAAATAAATCGTTATTATTATCATTATTATTATTATTATTATTATTAATATTGTTATTATTATTATTATTATTATTATTATTATTATTATTTTGTTTTTTATTATTTTTTTAATATTAAAGTTTTTACTATTATTATTATGATTATTAGAATTATTTGTGCAGCTCCTGGCCAACTTGTTGTGGAAATGTTTAAGTTCAATAAAACCGTAGGTGATAAATATGCTGCTATACCCACCCAAGTGAATGAAATGGGCACAGAAATTACCAATAACTGTCAACACTTCGTGTACTTACCACTTTTCTGTGGTTGCCCATGCAACCAAAAGAAATGCCACGATCCCTCTCAACATTGTGGAAGCTGCTTAAGGGCAAGAAGGAGCTTTTTAAGCTAAATGGATTACTGAGCTGTTTTAGTTTGAAAGAACCACTAATGTACACACAGTTGGTCAGTTGAAGGAGGTGGTTAGCAATTAGTCATACAATTTTACCGTTTCACTTAAGTTTAATAAAACGGCAGGTCTCTAGACATCCATTGATCAATATCAGCTCAAGTACAAGGAAACGCATCACGAAAATCTATTTAAATGAAAGTTTCTTCTCTTAAATTTGATAAAAAATATATATAATATAAAGGAATAATTGTTTCTGTCCAAGACAGTTGCAGCACTGAAACCATATTACTCTAAAACAATTTTTGTACCCTGAAGAAGGGTAAGATAAACAGTTATAATTACTACCCATTGTTTCTTGGAAATTGTACTCGAAGGGATAGATAAGACATCAAACCTCAGAACACGCACAAGAGATCCAGTCTGCAAACACAGCTACAGATGAAACTTTAATTCTTAACCAAATTTTGGGGTTTTTTTGCACTTGGAACTTTACATAGTGTTTGCAACCACCGGGTATGAAAACGTGTTACCCAAACTTCATTGCCTGCGCCTCTCATTTCGCGCAATAGAAAACTTTGAAAGGCCAGTTTGATAGTGTCATCCAAAATTAACATCCGCGACAAACTAGCAAGAGCATAAAGATTGTTCTGAACGAACTTTAGCTGAAGTTTAAACACTTGAAACGGACAAAAGATATTTTTATAAACAGTATTTAAATTTTGTCGGTGGACTTGATGAAACCAAAAATAAACACATACACGGGTTTTTTTATATAAGAACAATTTTATAAGAACGGCGAGGCTCAAATTTGCCCAAGAATTAAGAACAACCGAGGCTCGAGTTCAGATGCAAATTTAACTTCAAGTTTTTATTGATAAACACGACACATCAACAACCTAACAACCTCGTGCCCAGGCTCTTTCCTCTCGGGAGAGGAAAGAGCCTGGGAACGAGGTTGACACATCAAGTCACTGATGCATTTCATTGTAGATCTTTCTGCAGTTATAAAACACCGAGTGAGAAAAGAAGAAAACCAAAACTGTGCCACAAAGTGCCAAGAGTATAAATATAGTTGACACTATGCAAACAAGAACAAAAAACAATTATTCAAAACTTGAGAAAAACGAGCCTTGGCCAAAATTTACTGGTTCTTATAAGGAGGCGTGTATTCAGAGTATTTTAGAAGTTGTTTCATACTGTTGCTGTTCTTATGAGTACTTTTAAAAATAAGAACAGCTTAAGAAAAACTGTGCACAAAGTGCCAAGAGTATAAGTACAATTGAAACGATGGAAACAAAAACAATTTTAAGAACAACTTCAGAACAATTATCCAAAACTTAAGAACAACGAGCCTTGGCCAAAATTTACTGGTTCTTATAAAGAGGCGTGTATTCAGAGTATTTTAGGAATTATCTCTTACTGTTGCTGTTCTTATGAGTACTTTTAAAAATAAGAACAGCTTAAGAACAATTGAGGCTCAAATTGAGCAAAAAACTTAAGAACAACGAGGCGTGGCCAAAATTTACTGGTTCTTACAAAAAAAAGTGTAACGCAACGGATGAACTACTCAGTAACAGACACCAAAATGACGGCCTTAGTTACTTACAAACAAGAGTTTACTTTTACTTTCATACAGCACGGTCGATAACTGACCTCATTGTTCTTTCCCCAGTGGTCTTGTCAAGTACAATTAGTGAGTGATTCACTTATTCTATACTTGTATGAAGGTTCGAGAACAAGAAAAAAGAGAAGCTGAAAAGCATTTGAAAGGTTTTCAATCAGCTTTCGTTTAAAAAAGTGCAACTGGTTTATACAATCTTACCATGTTATTTAAGTAGCTGTTTTATATTTGTAAAAACGCTTTGGTAATAAGAGCATTTCTAAGCTGGAGCACTGCAAAAGCTACACGGGCGGTCTGCTAAGATTCGATAATTAGATTAGCATTGAATGGCTTTGAAATTGGAAAATGTCAAATGTACGTGTAACGTTAAGCGTTAAACTGATGTGTCTTTATATAGTACTTTTTTTCTTATTTTCGTCTCTGTTTACTGCTGTTTGACATATATCCAAGACGTCCTAATCAAAACTAGAAAATCGCTGGGCTTTTGTCAAGTGAAGATGACAAAAGCACACAGACGTTTAGGCGTGTCAGTTATGACTATCGTGCTCATATACTTTATAAATACGCTGAGAAAATAACATTTGTTCAAACCGGCATTTTAAAAGTAGCATCTAAATTTAAAACATTTTCAAAAGAAAATATGAAGCGAAATAAAAATGCAGCAAGCAATTCCAATCAACATACTTACTTCAACTTGACAAGGCGTGCAACTGAACTTAGCTGACCGTTACCTCCCGAAACTGTCCGTACAGCTATTAGTCAAAACATGTTAATGAGGATTATTTATACTGATTTCAGAATATAAACACCAATGAAAACTATCGTTTAAGAGCTCCTTAGAAATGGGAATAAATATCAAAGGGCTCGAAGACATTCCTATTTTGTTGTTTTCCACGAGAGTTTTTAAATTATATGTTGCTTTTTAACATCAGATCACATGATACCCACTGATCACCAATCAAGCATATTGCATTGGTTGTATTTTTGTTGTTACACTAGTGCTCTCCGTTTCTCTTTTAGGAACTCTTATTTTGAGAATGTCGAGGCACAAAAATGCCAAAAAATTTTAAATTTGCACGCGCGCAAATCTGAAAGAAAATCTAACAGAAGATGTCTTCTTTTACAAAACAGTCAAAATATCACGCCTGCGTTTAAAAAGAAATACTTTCGACGCAAAGCTTTGAAAAATGGAAGTTCCTCTTTGCCTCTTTTCAGTTTGCAAGTAGCCCTTTAGTGAAACAGATAAAAAATAAATCAGCAAAATTAGAAGCAGAACTAACCATTTTCAAGCGTAAAAACCAGAAAATGAGTCTGATCTTAATCACAAAGCAGAAAAGGTTTTTTTCCTTGTTGATAGGCAATATTTTTTGTGCATTTACCATTTCATTCTTATGAAAGATGAAACGATGAATTGAAAATGATGCTCAAAAGGAAATATACATCAAGGATATTGTATCAAAGCCGAGAAAATGAAATAAAAATGTATATAAAAAATGGAAAAAAAGATGTTTTTAAGATAACATGATTGTTTGAGAACATACCTCAAACTATTGTTTTGAAAGGGACGATTATTTTTGTACAATTTGAAAATGGAACGGAGAAGATTTACTTAATCAGTGCCATGTCATATTTGATTTTAGTACATAATCACGTTTCATAGTTTGCACGGGTACAACCACAGAATGGTGGACGTTTGTAATAGCCGCGCGCCGAATGCATTCGTATGAATTAATTTTAGGTTGACATTTTGCGTTCTTTTAGGAGAAAAAAGCGTAACAGTTTTAATATCCTTCTAATTGCTAATTATGCCGAAGTGATACTTAATTTTGCACTGGCCTCAAATGCCGACCCTTTGTTTCAATGGTTGTGGCTTTTTTCGCACGCTGGCTCAACATCGCAACCAGCGACTCAAGGCAGATATCGGGAACAAATCGAATAAAAACGGGTACCGTCCCATGCAACAAACTCCTGTTTACACGGCAAGTTTGAAGGTACGAATTGAATAAATGTAAAACCTCGCAGGGTCTGGTACCAAATAGGGATCTGGGCGTTTACACGAAGGGAAACAAAAAAATCTGATGCAGTTCCGATGTTGATCCGATCCGTTTCCAAGTTGACGCGCATACTGTTGTGTACCCTTTCGGGAATGGATCGGATAAAATAGATCGAATAAGTTGTTGTTTTCACGACGAGGTTTATTTGATCCGTTCCATTTTTAATTTGACTCGTTCTATTTTTTCGTGTAAAATGATTCAGCCTTTATATTAAAGCCTTACTTTTGATATAAAAAGTAAAAAAGTTAAGTGGTGCATTTACTGTGGTATCATGAAGTCGATTTACAGACTCTAGATAGTGACTTAATTTTTTTCTCATTTTTCCAAACAAACTTTTCTACGTTTGACACAGAGCAGAAAAGAACTTTTTGGCTTTTCTGACTTTCGTATCAAACAAGCACCAGAGTCAATAAGAGTTCAACAATCACTCTCATTTGAATGGTAACTCTCATGCACTCTGATCAACTCTTGAGCGCTTTCAACAACCTGAAACGTGTAATAAATGATTTCAATGATAGCTGATGAGAGTTTCACAAGTTTATTCAGCATCTCTCGTCAGTTTTTTTTGTAAAACTCTGCTCATTGAACTCTCATTCAACTCTCTCTCTCTCTCTCTCTCTCTCTCTCTCTCTCTCTCTCTCTCTCTCTCTCTCTTGTTTGATCTAAGCCTTATTAGTGACATTTATAGCTCGTTAACCCTCGAACCGGTCCGGGGGTGTCTAATGGACCACGCGTCGCCATGTTTTTCCGACCTTAACATTGAAGCTTTGAACCAATCAAAAAGAAACTTCAGTACCTAAAGTCGAGTATCGAATGTATCTTTTGACGTTAATTGGTTGTCTTCATCACTTCTAACCTGTGCAAAACTAATTATGCAAACCGAAGTTTTGAAAAAGAAAACTGTAACTTTTTGACAAAATTTAGTTTTGTTTTTATTTTTTAACCTATTCTTAGTTATAACCTTATTTGACGCTGTAAACACATTCAAGAGTATTTGATGCAGTTTTGCTGAAAATAAAAATTTTGAAAAATCCAAGATGGCGCGCATGCTGTTAAGCGACTGTTGCCATAGCAACTTGATTAAACTCGACTTTTCGTATAAAAAGTAATTAGCTAAGCAAAAGCTGCTCACATGCCAAAGCTTGATTTTTTAATAGCAACCATTTAGAAAATTCTAGGAGATTCAAATGACGCCCTCGGGTTAATTCGTTGGGGAAAATACCTTGGACGTCCAACGGTTCAATTTGTTTTACCAAATGTCACAAAAATGTTAGAATAATAAGGGCTTTCTTAAGTTAACAATACCCTCTTTAAATACTCTGAAAATATCGAGTAATGAGGTTTCTACATAGATGTTTTTTATCATAAGATAAAGAGTCGCGTCACGTCAATATCTCAGTCAATTGGAGGTAAAATTGACCTATATTACTGTATAAAACGAAAGGCAAAATGTTTTTTGGTGTTGAAATCTAACGTTTTCATTCTTCAAGCACAATGTATATCTTCAGGCTTGGTCGTGGCGATTTTGTTTAGTGTACTTATAAGTTCTTTAGAAAAAGGCCATGAAAATTCAAAAAAATAAAAACATGCCAAGCCTCCTCAACAGACAACTCTCTGCCAACAGTCAGTTTTACATTCTTTATTACAATCTGTTTTCCCAAATGCTACGCACGTAACACAGAACTGACTTAAAATTCGAGACACACAAATATGGGTCCCTTATTACTCATTTTTCAAAATTAGTTTCCACATAAGCTAACAATTTGGAAACAAATTTCCTGCCAATTGCCGTTTACTTTCGCTTAAAACATTTTCCCGCTTTTGTGTAGTGTGTTTATAATGACCCAAAATCTATTAATTATTGTAGAAACTTGTCAAAAGCACCACACATTTAACAGAAGCATTTAGATCAGTTGATACAATCTCCCAGTATGTGTATCTGTGTCTGTGCGTGCGTGTGCACGAGTTCAAAATTTTGTTCTGCTATAACTGGGAGATTTTGTTCTGCTATAACTGGGAGATTAAATTTCAGAATTTTCCTTCAAAGCGACCTTTAGCCATCGGTGTCTTTTCTTTGTTCATCTACTTTATTACTTCCATGAGCAACAGTCACATTTCCAGCATCTTGTTTGTACTTCCTGTGTTAGTTTTAGTGCACAATCCTCCATTGCATGATGCTACTGTCCTTCCCTCCAACGGATACTGCCCGCGCGTTGTCCCGCAGGAACCGCACGCAAGTCACGTGAGAACTGTGTCCAACGCAGTGTCGGCACTCTGACTGTGTACGCATAAAAAGACGTCAACTTTTAACAGGCTGTTTTTATTAATGTATTTTACCCTAAGTTGACCATGCCACAATTTCAGAAAGTCAGTTACCTTTATTTTAGTGCAGGGATAGCGAAAGAAGTTGACTTGGCCGAAGTCGTCTCCGGTGATAAGAAACTCCTCATTGTCGGACCGACAACACGCGTTGATATCGGTACCATCCGCTCCTTCAGGCCAGATACCTGGGGGATGAATGATCGATGGTGTTGATTGTTACAACAATGATGATAACAACAGCTCAGTACGACGACAATAGAAGAAGGAAAACGATAATGATAACAAGGAAGACGACAATGGTAACAAAGATGGTGACAATGACAACAAGGACAACGATTATGACAGCACAAGATATGACAAGGAGAACAAGGATGATGACATTGAGAATAGGAAAGACAACAACAACAACAATGTTGACGATAATCAAACGACGACGACGACAACGACGACAGAACGGAAGACGACAATAACAGGAAAGAAGGCGACAATAACAGGAAAGAAGGCGACAATGACAGGAATGAAGACGACAATGATAAGAAGGAATGCGACAGTGGCAACAACGACAATGCAATTTCAACAAGGCGATGATGTTGACAACAAAAAGGACGATCAAGACAAAAAGGAAGCCGAAATGACATAAGGAAGATGCAACAAACATAAAAGGAAACCGATCACAAAAAGAGGGTAGACGATAGTTACAGTAAGGATGACGACAATGATAACAAGCAAGACAAAAACAACAACAACAAGGACAATGATAATTAATGACAATAAGAACAACAATAAAGGCTACGACAATAGCGTTTGTCCTAAATTTGTACCCTGTTTTTACGCAAAGCCATGAGTTCCGATTTACTTCTGTTGAAGAGTCTATTTGAATACAACTTAAAGCGTTCTCTTACCAAACTATGAAGGTTCGATTAATCCCTGGGAAAAAACCTAGCTTTTGTTTATCACAATAACACAAAAGGATCATTATATTAATCACTCAAAAGCCGCATGTTATTAAAGAGCTGCTACAATGTCTAGAGTTAGGCTTATTTCTGTAAGTTTCGACATCTTATTGTTTTTGAAACAGCTTAGAACAGTGTTTTTGTAAAAAAAACATCAGATGTCAGGTGACAACGGCTTAGAAGTATGAACGGATCAACCTACCACAAACGGGAAATCCCAGTACGCATGTCCAGGTTGCCCACTCAACGTCGCGCATGGAGACAGCTGAGGTTACGTGCTTGCATCTCTGCGCATGCCCTGTTGGGAAGAGGAATTTTTAACATAGTTGTATATCTAGTTCTATTTAACATCTAGTGAATGCAAGATATCGAACTAGAGATGCACAAATCCAATGTGAGTTCCATCTCAAAATCCTAATAATATAATTACAGTTTAAACTCTCGTTTTCGCTTTACCACCATCTCACAGCTCTTTCATAAACTCTTGTACCCTCGATAGGAAAATTTTTGCTCTATCATCTTATATGGACAACTTCAGACATTTAATGTAGCTTGACAAACTTCTAAAATTTAAGCCTCTAGATCCAAAAAGACAAGCATAGACTTACAGTAAAGTATTTCGTAATCACCAGAGTTACTCTGGATATAGCAACTGTCTTTTGACCAGTCCAGATGAGTCACAAAGCTGGAATGTCCCTGCAAGAGACAGAGTGTGTAAGTGTACTATTGCAATTAGGTGTTGCTGTGTTTTGAACACCACTTTTTAACTCAAGCGATTTTGTTTTACAGTCAGATGAAGCTAACAAAGATTTGACTTACTGATAACTTGCCGTGCTTTTTGTACCCTCGTCCATCTTCGGATACGGTGTAAAGGTATATGAAGTTGTCATGAGAGCCTACGGCGATGTATTTACCATCTACAAAACGGCGAAAACAGTGTCATTACTTACATAATTGCTACCGAACGGAGTGGGGCAGCGAAACCTATAGGTGTCATAGGCCGTCAGTTTGAGAAAATTTTCCTTTTGCCTCGATCGGTTTCGCCCCATTTTTATATAGCATCGGTTTCTCCTTATCTCGTTTTTGACATCGTTGCCATACACTTGCGCAATCGAAAATAATGGTTGCAACGCTCTTTCTTAGTCTTTCGTTTCTGTATTTGTGTTGTTTTGTCGAGAAGGATCCGAATTTTTGTTTGGATGAT
>JAOBRG010364483.1:0-12325 GCA_027574985.1 Umimayanthus nakama | reverse complement strand
TAATAGCTATAAGAACTTATTATCTGTAAATGTCATGTAAAATGTGTTTAAATAAACTGATTCTGATTCTGATTCATTTCCATGGCAACACAGGAGTTTAAAAGCAAGCATAAAACTCTCACTCTTGCCAAGTTAACTCAAAATCTGGTCTATAAAAACTGATGCCTTTTTGCTTGATTTATGTTGAGATCACAACTCAGTCAACAAAAGCAAAAATACTGCAAAAGGACAGAAGAGATCGGCAGCGAGACTCAAAATGTAGCTAACAGCTTGAAAGGATGTGGCAATCAGGGGGGTTGAGATCCCTGCTACTCACCGTGACTTGGATTTGCAACATCTTCACAATGTCCAACTTTAGCATTGTATACTCGGGTGGGAGGACTGCACGTATAAACTGTTGCCGTCTCGTTGGCGCCAAAGCAATAGTAGAACTTGTTGGGAGACGGGTGCGGGAAAGGTCTGTGGGGCGGGTAGGTATAATTTCCAGGACATATGAAATCTGTTGGTAGGACAAGTATGAAAATTAATCTCATGGAGGGGAAGGGAGGGGGCTGTTGTTACTCTGAAATGGTTTCAGTTGGGGGGGGGGGGGAATCGGTGCGCTTTACGTAATAATTACTGGTATTAATACAAAGTGTGCGAGTGTCCCTACGCAGTTTTATATGTGGTGGTGAAATGTACACTCGTTTTATGGCCGCAAAGAATCTCTTGTACACCATACGGTGCATCTTTCCAGGCTAGCTTCTACCAAAACCCTTCCTAACTGCCCTTTAAAGCAGCTCGAAATCCCTTTGACGCCTTTCAAGCCTGCGTAGCTTAAGCCTTATAAGAAGCAAATAAATTTGGGCCAGCAGCAAGGGTTTAAACACACAAGTTTTTCCCATCGTACTTTTCTTCGTCACATTTTTTTTTTTTTAAATTTTACGTATTGCTTACTTTAACTTTGTTAAAAAGCACGAATTCAACCGCTGCCTTTGAAATTCCCCAGACTTTGTCAGATGTTCCGACTTGTCTGACCAGGGGGCCGCTAAGTAGCAGAAACACGGTAGCTTTAGCACTATGAGATAGGAAGTCACCCTCCTTAACCCCTTACTCCTAAACTGGAAGGAGGTGCAAGTTAATAAGGAGTATACCGGCAGATATCCTTTAATCCCGGAATACAGCACAAGCTTGCATCCTCTCAGCTAGGAAGAAACACCATTAGCGGGATGGAGCTCCCGCTGTGATTGCGCAATCCATACGATAGCTTTTTGTGTGTAACTAGACTCACTCCAAAGATTCCGGAAACACTGTAATGTTCTTCTCAATGGACTTCCTGAATGTCATTAGTTGAATGTGTAGAGAAAGCAAGCACTGTACAGAATTCGGAATCAAGTTCTGAATTCTTGAACTCGGAACCTTCATTTCTTAGCTGAATTTCGTTAGTCCATATAAATAAGAACTCACACCTATAACGCACGATTCTGCCACTCTTACATGTATTACAATATGTTTTCAACTTTTATTCCGGCTGTTGTTCGTCAGACAGTATCAGCGCTGTGTTACTAACGATTTAAGAGAGCACCTTCCGGACTTCCTGAGTATTAATAAAACTTTCAATATACCATAAAAATAAAAGGTTTCGAAGGGGAGTTAAAAGAGTTAAATTTCCCAAGTCCTCAGACTGGCACCAAAAAGTGCTATCATGAAACAACGATATTAACTTGCCCTCTGAATTATATGAAATTTGAAGTTGCAAAAGTTATGTCTATTTTAGAGAAGCAAGCTTGGGAGATAAATAAACCTGTCTGAAACCTTAAGTTAGTCCAGCTATAGAAAACCACTTATTGCTGAGAAGCAAAACTGTTATGTTGACATAACAAATAGATTATTACAGAAATCGGTTAAAAAATCTAATCAAGGTTAGTAAAGGAGACTATTATGAAAAGGTATTTAAATACCAATAAAACAAAAAAAAACCCGTGAACATATGGAGCAGAGTGAAGTGGATTATAAGCTTAAAAACTTTCTAGCCTAACCCAATTAGAACAAAGCCCTATATAAAAATAACATTAAATAATACCAAACTAGCTGATCGAACTCTAAAGCTGCTGCTAGTGCGTTTAGTTTTCTTGCCATACTGCATCAGAATGAAGCGTCCGGAATCTGTTAAAAAACGGCCGAAATTTATAGTCGAGAATGTTCGTGAATGAAACACGGATTTGCAACTTCTACAACTGCGGGTAAAACTACACTCTTTTTTAACTTCTGTAACTGCAGGTAAAATTAAACTCTTTTTTTTTCAAAAAATATTGTTTTTCGGACCGAAACTGGTTCTTACGAGTATTTTGTGCTTCGGGAATGCCAGTGACATGGAATTTCTGTTTTTAAAATAATGATTAATGCAGTGGTATCCAAAATGGCTCAAAGATAATAGATCAATAGACATTATAGACATGCAATACAGTATGCTTTTAAAATTGGCGGATTCTGTTTTCTTATTTGTTTTTGTTGTCTTTGCAACTTGGAATTTGGCAGTTCATGTACTGAATCAGTAATATGATTATTTTCAAACATACATATATGTTATTTACCGGCTGGGAGGTCCGTATAGGGAAAAACTGTGACCGATGTCTGAATATGCTGACCGAGGTCTCTGGGCCTCAGTCAGCATATTCAGGCCGAGGTCACAGATAGGAAAATCTTGCCCGCTCACGAATACGCTAAGAACCGATCAAAATTCAGTATTTGTTACTGTGACCGCAGAGGAAGAATTAAGAAATAAAAAAAGATATTTTTAACAAAATCTGAGCCTCAGTGTCATTCTTAAAACATTCTTAAAATTTGGTCAATTTCAATTTCAGCCTCAATATTGTTAATTAATTCCTATGAAGTATATTCTTTTATAAAAAATGAAAGTATATAGGGCTGTTACGAGTCTCGAACCGAGGGTGAGGGGGGTGGGGCCGGGAGGGTGAGGCCGGCTTTGAAGAGTTTCCATGTGTATATACGGGAATGGTCTTTGAACGTTTTAGGGCTCTAAACTGCGACGTTTTGGTACAGTTTGTGGGGGAAGAACCACACAAAGACACTTGTCGTAAACAAACGGTTGGGGCTCGGATATTAATATTATTAATAATTATAACAATAATTAATAATTAAAACACGGTACAGAAGTCAGGGTTTTTTTCAGTATTTTTTCAGTCATCAAACTTCAAAGCTGGTCGCCTAAGCAAAGTGCTTGTATTGAAAATATATTACTTGGCTGAAAGCGTATGATTAGTTTAACACATGGCAGCCATGCAATATTATTGAACGAATTGTTTTACTCCAAGATACGTGATTTGCTGATGGATGTAATGCTTTTCTGCTCATAGAAATACGTGACATTTTTATATGGCTTTGTCATGTGCATTGGGACGAGTTGCCTCAGCCCGGATACGCAAAACTCTCTTTGTTGTTACAGACTGCCAAGAAACCTCCAAGAAGTACTCCGCGGATAAAGTTTCCCAACTAGTGTTGAACTACGTTTGTACTAACTTTTTCAATATTCAAACGCACTAGAAAAGCAGTTCGGTTGGTTATGCAATTATGGCTTGCGGTGCTGAACTTTGAGTGTCCAACCATCAGACTTCCGAAAACGGGGTTCTTATCAGTACGGAAAAAACGAAAGCATATTTCGAGATAAAATTGACTTCAGTCTTTGCATGGTTTATTGCTCGCGAGAGCAAATCGGGTTTTGAGGATGCGGGATTTGAAGGCATAATCGGGATAATCGCACTTAAATTTGGATGGTTGGGCACTCTGAATTTAAAAATCGTAACTAAATACAATCACTGAATCAGTTTTAAGATCCAGTAACGTTGTCAAGAGTTGACCTCGTACCAAAGATGTATGAAATGATTGGCAGTGACATCATACCCTTCACAAGATCGAAGAGGAGCCGAAAGTATCTGAAATTGGATTTCATGCAAGACACGAGAAAGAAAGATTCACAAAGCTTTATCTGATTCAGATGATAATGAAATTTTTGTCATGTAAACAAAATATTTTTGTGTTTAAAATATGATTGACATACAAATAAGCTGTACAATTAATGCTTGTTAAAAGTTCATAAGAGGGGGTGTCATGCTTAAAACTTGATTTCGTTTTCATTTTCTTTTGCTACGTTAAGAGGGATCAGTTTTTTAATGGAATTAACTATACGTGTAAAAGTGTCGTTTTCCCTTCTAAAAACGCTTTGCTGCCGCAGGCAAGGGTTTTATATGTTGTCGAGATGTATGGCTTCCATTTAGGTTGTGGTTGAACTGAAGTATGGGCAGCCGCCCCGGAAGCTATTTTTTTCTTGGCTGCTCCCTGTAAGCCACAACATTTTTTTTGGATCTAGCTAAATGTATAGATGTTTCTGTCATTAAATAAAATCACAATACGCAGAAGCCTAACAAGAATGATTAATGCTCGGCATGTCCAGCTAAATACGAACACATGCTTGTTGCTAGTGATGTACACGTGAATTGCAGCTAACTACCACAGTTGGACGAAACTCGAGAGGACGAGAGTTTTCAATCTGTTTACAGTTTATCCGAAAAGACATGCGATCCAAGTTGATGCCTCTCTGCTAATCAGACTTCCTATCTATTCAGCATATCTGACGGGAAAACAGATTTCCGCCTCCATATTGTGTGTCGGACAGGCTGGCTGTCTCTGAACAATAAACAACAGCTGAACATTGATTACGTCTTTAGAATGCAATGATGCAAATAAAATCAGGGAAAAAAACAATTTCTTGGAGCACTTAGTTTATACATCTCCAGATATTTTGACTTTACATCATCTAAATTACGGTTTTAGCCCCGCCCCTGTAATACGCAAGAACAACAGGTCTTATGAGAATGAGAATGAAACAAAAACTTAGAACAGAGTTGTTGGAGAGCTTGACTAGTTTCCCCCTCAAAATTTACAAAGCATAATAGTTCAATGAATCACAGCGTAGGTACTTGTAAATGACACACGTAACACGTCTTCCTGTTTGTGCGATTCTTTATCTGATGTCTCTTTTTCAGCAACTACCGTTCATGTAATAAGCTGACTGCGAGCCCAGTGCTGTCCAATGTGATGAGAAAAAGAATCGATTTTAAACTATTGTTCTCCTGTTTTCAACTTAATAGACAATAGACAAAATTGTGTCTGTCATCTGAGTGTGATTGTTATCCACACAAACAAAAATGAACGCATTATCATTACCAGTGACTAAATTGAGCTTCTCTTCGACATATTTTTCGTTTTGTGTTATCAGTAGCTCTGTTCACCTGATTTCGATAACTTGTCATGTCACACAAAGGAACAGCACACTTGTTTTAAAAGTTGTTTCAAATTAGACATCGACTGAGCCCACAAAACAAGTACACCATAGTGCAGCAGTCTTTCACTAAAGCTTAAATATTTTCTAAGAAAATTATCTGAAGAGATTACCAAAAAATCTCTAGATGATCACTATTCAAAAAAAGCTTCTTGCCGATAAGAAGCAATGTTAAACGATAAGGTAGTGTTTGCCACGCGAACTTTGTGGTAAGTCCGAAATCGTTAACGAGGTAAAACTACTGCACATGGGAAACAGGCAAAACCGTTCCGAACACGATTTAACCTTCCTTCAGGGCGTTTCCTGTACAGTTTCCTGTCTGGGTCGGTGAAAAAGTTTCCTGATTTCGGGTTCACGTGGTTTTGCTAGGAGTTTTCTAGTCAGAATACTACCAAGAAGCAATATCTATCTGTAGTTAAAGCTCGCCTTCTCTTTAGATAGTGCAGAAGACTGAAATAAGAAGTTGCGATAGTTGTCAAAAATTCGAAGGGGTGTTCCTAATCTTCTTTTGCTAGTTCCGGTTGTATTGTTTGTGTGGCTCACGGTTCTACGGTTTTACCAAAAAACATGCTTTAAAAACTTGAAAATTAAACCGTAAAATGGCCCTCAAACAAATTAGATTTACTCTAGGAGAAAAGGACTTGAAGGCTTAATTTTCGCACGGATAATCTAATTTGTTCCACTGCTGCCCCGTTGTAGCTATGCATGCATTTAATAAAAGGACCGGGGAAAAAATTGTCGCAATGGAGTATATCGTTGTAAAGATTTCTAAATGCAATATCCGATTCCTCCTTATAACAATACGATTACAGATGACTCCGCCTTCTACTGGATACTTTTGTAGCAGTTGGCAACCGGGGGTTTCCAGCACAAACCCAATATAGATATTTGGTATCGGATACGTTTTTTGAATCCAAGAATTTGTACATTTGTTAACTGAGTAGTATATCAAATAGTTTGCTTTTTTCATAAGGTCGTTAAAGCTTCAAAACGGCCGAAACAAAGGTAAATGCTAAACATGCCTCAGACTATTAAAAAAGGGAACCCTACTTCTGTAAATTTCGAAAATGGAAATGAAACCTATTGTTATTCACTTATTGCTTAAAACTGCCAGAGAAGGATAAAGATTAAAGTTTCTCTAAACTAGCTCAAGTCTTGCATGCAAAGCAGTTTATTGTTAGTTACACATACTCGGCATCATTTGAGTCTAAAAACTCTCAAAATAATCCACAGAAGTTCTTATAAAACAAAATGAAAATTTGTTGTCCGTACCGCCGCAAATGTGGTTAAAGTACTTGCTGGCCAGCACGTAGCGTCGTGCGCTCCCAATTATTCAGCTCTATTAAGTTTGTGCCTTTGACGTTCGGATTACTAGCTATGATAAACACCATGTATAGCGGGTCACGCTTCGAAGTTCCTTTACTGTAGACTGTAGTAAATTCTGGTGAACTATTCAAGCACTCATTGCAGTATACTTGGGCTAGTGTAATAGAGTAACGTGTTTATTAAGTGCTGAAAAATCTACGTCGATCTTTAGTCTACTCTCATGGAGCTGTGCTCAACGCTTTTCTAAAAAACTTGATCACTACAAAAAGTTGTTCGGTGTGTTGCAAGCACAGCGCAACTCAACTAAATTTAAAAAGATGAACAAAGCTCCTTTTATTGTTAAAATCCTGAAGTACTTGAGGTATTCACAGTTCCGCTAAAAAAAAAAAAAATTTAAGGATGCTTAATGAATTCCACGTTTACCGGACATTAAAACTACACACTGCAGCTTCAGTACCTTTAGTTTTGTAGGTACTGCGTTGAGTTGACTTACTAAATTGTGTATATAACAAAAAGAAATGTTTTATATATATTTTTGGTCCTGAGCACAATTGCAATTTGAAAACTGTCAAACGCTGCATAGTGAGAAATCAATATACACAGGTTGCTTTGTCGGAACACATGTTTAAAAACTATGAGCGATTGTCAACTGTATCTAGTTCGGTTACCGTACGAAGAGGACAAGTTTTTCCCTTACTTTTGAAACTCAGTATTTTAACATGTGTCTGCAAATTAACTTCAGTCTGTAGTAAAACTACTTAAAGAGAACTGCCAAAAAAAATCGAAAAGAAAGTATTCTCGTCTGCGAAATTCCGAAAGAGCAATGAGTTAGGCAAACGGATTACACGAATTTTAAAAGGTCTTAAATCGAAAATAAGTCTCTGATTAAAGTTTAATACCCAGTTTAATAACAGCTAATAAACAAGACTTGCGGCTTGTAATGCGTTCGGCTTTCAAATCGAAAATCTGAGCAATTTCCTTTGTCACCACGCCACAAACCCCCAAGCTAAATTTAACAGCAATTCAGCAATCTAAACATGCATGTATTGGGGAGAACAAAGAAAGCATAACTAAAGCGGAAATGTTTTATTTTACCGGTAAAATGAACATGAAATATTGTGGCAAACCGTCGGATCGTGATGCTATTTTTAATATAAAAAAATTTACGTTAAATTTTGCGTTCTGGCAGTCTCGTTAACGTCCTCCGAAAATCTATCATCAATGTCGGTGTTAAATGTGCAATGATATGGCAGCTTCTAGATCATGGAGGTCCGAAGCGCAAGTGATTTGTTTGAATACTGTTGTACACAATTGAAATGAACAATATAAATCATTGAACAGATGATCACTTTTCTACAGTGCAGTACCTAAAGGCTACAAGTTTTGATTATGTCGTTTTGTCAACAGTTTTGTTGTCAGTATCTCGATCTGAGGTTAGAAAAGTATACAAAAATACGCGTACAGTATATACATCGTACCATCTAGTGATTTACCAGAGTATCTGAGCTATATCTATCTACTGCACTTGTGTAAAACTTTGTAAAATTCCATACAAATAGAAAGACTCACCACATGAAACAACGTCCAAGCACACAACCTAAAAACAGCAATGATTTGAGTGAGTCAACCAGCGAGTAGATGTGAAGAAAGCTCAATTTACCTACGCAAGAACCTATTACTAAAAGGAAACAGAGATGTTCACCTTACCAGTACAAAAATTACTAAAAAGGTCACCTTTCTTTTAACGTTGCTGCTACTTACCAAGGCAAGCGCGCGTATTACATTGATAGCTGGTACGAGAGAATACTTCGACATTATGGTGGCAGAAATTCGAACACTGAAGAAACTCGAGTTGCTCTGGTTCACGTTGTTTAAGTGCCGGACAAACTTAGCCAGAGGCAAACAAGTTTTATGCTGTGCAGTAAACCGATTCTGCTCTCTGAACTCCGTCTTAACCCTGTCGTTTTCCCAGGATCCAAGAAATTCAATCATTGGCAACTTGCCGTGACATTTGTATTTAATAAGTTAGATTAGGATGGGCTTCTGATCTGAATGAAATGTTTATTGTGAATTCTTTTCAAAAGCGTAATTAATCTACATCAACTGTCACCAAGGTTTCACGTTCTCAATCAAGTGATGCGGCTATTTAGAAGCATGTCACTGACGCTGCCCACGGTGTGGAATGATTTTCTTTGTGAGAGGCCAGACGGCATATAATTATCATCTCGATCACTCGAGGCAGCGATCCGTAAACTCACAAAATGGAAACAGATAATTAGGACCTTAATTAGTTTAACCTTTCTCTGGTACAATCGAGTATTGTGTTGCTCGAGATGCCTAGATACGCTTTCCGCTTATTATTGCAGTAACTCGCAAACTTCCCAAACTATCTCCTATTGATTCCAACCAAGACTCCCCCTCCTGTCCCGCTGCCCCGCCCAAAATAATTATTTCCAGCCTCAAATCAAAAACCGCGGCTATATATCATGGTGCGATTCAGATTCGCAAATACAGTTTGTGCAAGCTGTTAAATTGGTGCTCACAGAACAAAAACAAACATTTCTAGGAAACGTCCAGTGCAAAGAAAACCGGTTTAGTAGCGCAACGTGTGATTGTGTCTTCACACAATTCATAAATTGAATTCAGCTAGACAGTTTATTCTAATATGTCGAAACCTTTTTTACCACAAACTTCAACAAACTAGAAATATCGCCCCTTTCGTAATCCGAAAACATTGAGAGAGAGAGGCAATAACATAACTAAAGTAGAACTGGTATCAACAATTCAAACTTTGGCAGAAAACAGAACAAAAATGAGTACGCTTTTTTTTTAAAATAGTTCAGCAAGCGTTAAGCACCCTGAAGTCAACAATATTCTAAAATTAAAACCTTTTATAACATTTTAAGAAAGACATGCTGTCTCAGAAAAGATATTTTTGTGAAAACCTTCAAAAGGACAGTTACCGTAACAACAGACAGGCTGAGTAAGCTATGCTTAATCGACAAAAATATTGGCTGAGGTGCTGGTAAATCTAGCTTGGGAAAAGCTATCATTCAAACCAAACCAAACTCCGAAGCTCATCCGTAAAATGATATTCCCAGTCATAATTTCCGCCCATTGGATCAATACTAGTAACACTTCAACTGGGCAACCGAAAAAAAGACTTATCAAAAGTTTGAACGTTTTGTGCTGATGGCCTTTTATTTCATTTCTAGATGGCAGTAGAGCTAGAGGGGTCGAATGGCCACCTCACATACCTCACCCCACCCCCTCTCACCGTAACCTCGTGACTTTTCGTCAAGTTTCCATTTTTAAATACCCAAGACGAGTCTTTCTTATGACAGAAGTAAAAGTACAAGGAACTAATATATAAAACTATTACCAGTTATATTCAAAAATAATTTAACGAGGAACAAAACAATTAAGCAAGCAGATTAATTTAAGTTTGATTTGTTAATTCCTTTAAACGACCGGATAGTGCATGGAAGTAGATAGTAGCGAATTGTAGGGATTTAACATTATATATACATATATAAAAGCCATAACGTTAGCTTTGGAAAATCAACTCCTTCGTCAGCAAAAACCACCATATTAACAGAGACTAAGCGAATAAAAACACTCAGAAAACGTTTTCTGATAATACGGATACGTATATATAGATATATTTTGATGCTTTGACAAGCGCGTTAAAATTCAAACAGCCCAGACTGGAAGCCTCATTTAGGAATTCTCCTTTTTATTTTAAAACTGGTTTTGTTTACTCAAACAGAGACTAGAACGGACGCGTCTCCTAAATGGTTTGTTTTCTGTGACAACAAAGTGCAAGATTTTTTTTCAAAAATAGAGTTTTTAAATTTTTAAAAGGGCCCGCAGTGGTATTTTTAATTAGTTTAACGACTCTCTCTGTGTGATCACTGCCAACTAAAAGCCGTTTATAGCCCTCCCGGACTGCTCGCCCTTCCACACTCGTGTGGTGTAACCAAGGAGACCAGCTGCTGATCAAAACTATATAAAGACTGTGGGTAGTCTCTCCCTTTATAATCGATTGAAGAAAACCTGAACATCGAGAGCCCGTTGTTGCTCATCGATTCACTCGAAGCTTCGCCGCTCAAAAAGTTTATTTCTTCTCGTTGCTTCTGAGACAAAGGAAGAAATTTCTTGCAGTCGATCTAAAAGAAAACATTTCAGTGCGACTAAAGGCCAGAAACAAAGCTTTGTTTAGACAACACAATTACTACTGACAAAGGTTATAAAAACTAAACACTTTGACGGAGACTCGTGCTTGTCAGGCTTTTAACCCGACCGTAAGGCCACCTCGTTAATACGGCCAATGTTTTTCTCATCGGCAAAATAACCGTACATTTTCTTATAAGAAAAATCCCTATATATTACATTTTCTGAGCTTGCTGAGTAGATGTTACCCATTTCATAAAAAACCTGTCAAAACAAATCGACAAGTCGGATGTATGTACACATATTTTTTAACTATTGGGCCAAATAAGAAAAAAAAGGTTGGTTAGCATCCTTTTTTCAAATTTTTTATTGTCGGGCTGGCAGGGTTTTTATGTTTTTATTTTTTCAAATCTTCGGAAACAACTGTTTGAAAAGGGAAAAATGAGTTGGAGATTATCGGACTGATTTTCAAAGCGTCAAAACCAACTCAAACTAGAGTCAGAGACGAAGTTGACGGAGTTGCGTTGTTTTTGTCTTTCACCAATACTGGACCTCAGCGTCAGTAGAAAAAAACTACAAGTGTTTGACAAGGTCGGAAACATTTTTAAGAGCTGAAATGTATGGAAACAAAAATTGAAAATTATTATTGGTCTGGGGCTTTTTAAGAGGTCGGGCGGGGATGCTAACCATCTAATTATTTTATTTTGCTTTGCGGTGGTATCGCGTGCCTGTAAACAATTTTGTCAGAATGGTCTCTGACGTTGATGCTGCATTTAACTGATTTCTTTGTCTTGTAAGCGACCAACTACAGAAAGCGAAGATTCGGAGTTTGTGTTCAAATCTTGCTTTCCCAATCAAACCCTGCAGTTTGTGTTCAAATCTTGCTTTCCCAATCAAACCCTGCAGTTCAAAATGCACAAATACTGTTCATGACGAGACAGGCCCGTAGGCAGGGGGGATGCGCGGGGTGCGCACGTACCCCCAAGAGCCAAAAAGGTTCGCCTGATGGGACCCTAAAAGATTTAAAATAAAACAAAAACAAAAACAAATCGGTGATGGTAGGACTGACAAATTCAGTGCTTTTCCAGCAGTTTGAAGACCTCAATTTACTAATTTTTTTCCGGGGGAGCATGCCCCCGAAACCCCAAAAAACCCAAGCAGAGTGTCCCATCGTTCCGAATTTGGTGAGAATATCCCGATTTTACTTGAGAATCCCGAATCGTGACTCGACTTCAGCCGGGACACGAGTATCCTGATTCTGCAGAACAGCTCTCACAGAGTAATATGTTTTGTTTAACTATCATAAATTTTGTCCGCTGAGCTTGATTTCCAGGTGAATTCCGAGTTGTAGTATTCATGAGGATCACTGTGCATTTAAGAAACTAGTATCGTATTTTGCAAGCACTAAAAGGGATGTGACAACAATTGAAACAATTATCAATTTTGAAAATATAGCTGATGACAACGCTTTTTTGTCAAAGTTAAGAA
>JAOBRG010364472.1:0-12326 GCA_027574985.1 Umimayanthus nakama | reverse complement strand
ACCCTCCCCCTTCCCAATGGAACCCCCAAAAAATATTTTTCCAGAACTAAGTTATTAATGACTAAGTAAGAAATTACAAAGGGGAGAGGTACGTTTCAGAAAACAATTATTTTTAAAACAGAACGTATGATTGGACTCAAACTAATAAAATTCCTTAGGGAAGGAGGGTTACACTGAAAGTTTTATTACCTTTCATAATTTGCTGCAGTTCCATTTTTAGAGTCTGCACTGGTCTGTAGGTATCCTCATCTGAATCGTCACCTCTCTTCAGCCGATGGATTGTAAGGTCTACGCCCAGAGAATTGAGTTTTCAATTAGTTCAGCATTCCACTTTTTTTGTTTTAATAATCACATTAAAGAATAAGCTGAAATATTGCCAGTACTCCTTGATATACTCACTTCCATTAACAATAGCAGCAACATCATTGTCTTCCATGTAAATCACTTGGTTTGTGTATTCTATAACGGCACTGAATTTAAAACAAACCTTTTAATTAATTGAATGAAAACACTGTACAAAAATCATTTATGTGTAAGCCAATCCCCTAATTTGAAGTCGAACTCAAATTTTGAATCATAATTTCCATTTTTAAAATAGTTATATAAAACTTGATTTTGTGAAGTCAAGTGAGCAGAACAAGATTCTGATAGCTTGAATTGTACATTTTTGTCCATACTATACTGAGTTAACTATAGAAAACTCTGTTCTATTGCTGTGAAGGACAAACACTCCCTTCCTTCCCTGGATTTCTGATCATTTGAAGCAGTCTGATTTAGCATAGACTGAAGATTCACAGTACAAAACATCTAATCTTTGAAAACTAATGAAAAGGATTCCTATCATTAACATAATAGTTCTTGTGCTTATGTACAGGCTCCATCTCTTATTTTGGACTGGAAGTCTTGCAAAAGGTGTGGCCTATATACTGTACATGTACATGGGTGCTGATGGACAAATATCCACCGAAAGATTTTCGAACATAAAACCACTTTAATTTTATGAGTAACTTTCATATCTTATTAGTTTGACAGATACCCAAGTATAATCAGTCAATACATTACCATCCTCAACAAATTTTATTTGTAAACATTAACTGTCATCTCACAGGTTTTCAGCTAATCAGAGCATGTGTACTTGTACTATAAAAAGTATCTTTAAGTTTTAAAATTATTATTAACAACTCAATCCAATACAATTCTATTCTTTTTCATAAAACACATTGAAAAAGCAAATTAAATTATTACTAAGTATCATGATATGAGAGTTTTAATTGTTTTAATAGAAATACAAAATGTTGCGAACCTAGCGTCTGATGAAAAGTAGTACTCAATTGCATCTCCATCATTGACCTCAACGTGCTGTTCTTCACACTCCACATGTTGCTCTTCTTCATAACCTGAAAACAACAGCTAGAGCTGTAGTCTTTAATCCAACTAATTCAATTATTTCAATTATTTCAATTATCAACAGGGCTGTATGCAGAGCTCTCAAGTCTCACGAACTGAGCGCGAGTCTCACGCATTTCGATGTAATCACACACTCCCACGAGTATTTCTCACACATTAACACTCTTCCGGAAGGTAACTCTACTGCTTTTGCCGTCAGAAGTGCTTATAATCGTAAAATTCCTTCCTTCACCCTCCACAGAAGGAATAAATGTGTCTGGTTTTAATAAATTAGTGCATTACCGGTGATTCAAGAAGTGCAAAATTCAAAAATTTTCAGGGAGCATGCCCCCGGACCCCCCAAGATGACGTTTGCGCTTTCATCGCTGCTCAGCAGACAATCTCACTCCTTGGAAAAACACAAACTTGAGAGCTCTGCGAATGTAGTGGGGGAGGGCGGCAGTTGCTCCCCCAGTGATTTGACAATGTGACTATAATTATTATAACGCTCTTGAAAGTGTCATCTCAGCCCTCCCAGTAATGAGAGAAAATACATCAGCACTGCCCCCCTGCTCAAAAATGGCTGGGTATGGCGCTGATCAATAATGACAACAACTTTGTCAAAAATTTGATTGCATTTAAAACCAAAGATTGAAAATAAAAAATTCAAGGAAACTTTACAAAATATGGTCTATGGTATAAAAAATGTCTACTTGTAATTACAATAATTTTGTTCTAAAGAGTCCCAATCCTTGTGCAAAAGGTGTGTAGATTGAGGTAACTGTTCATGAAGTGTTTGGTTCTGCACTTAAACAAACTATAGCTGAAAGGTCTGTGTGGATCCCAGTGTTCATAGCTCTAAGACTTGAAATGCTTAAGTACTACGGTAGGTAGCAAAAAATTAGTATTAATCATTTCATTTACTGTCTGGACCAAAATTAACTTTACAGAAGGACTAAATAAACATAGAAAATTCAGTTTTATTTGGGGCTCACCTCACTGGGGCTACAATAGGATAACTTACAATTTCAAAATGTTTTGTTTCAAAAGAGCTTTCCTTTCGAAGGCATTCATTTTATTACTTAATTGTATGTGACTGTCCATGCTGTTTCAGTCTATTTATAAAAGTTTGGACAGGAGATAATCTAAACAGTTAAAAGCATTTTGACTTTATAGTGAAAGATACTGCAGAGTGGTGATTTTGTTTGGTGCTGCACTATGAAAAAGACGTACGAAAAAGATGTAAACTGTTAAAGTTCTGTTCAATAGCATTTATTGCTGCTCAAGACAGTAGTCCGAGCACTAACTTTGTAACCAAACAGAACCACTGATGCCTGTACGCGCTCAGTACTTACCGCCAGGTTTTCCTGTTGTAGCGGCAAGTATCCCAGCACCCAGCACCAAGAGAACAGAGAGTTTCGGAAGCAACATAGAACAATTTATCAATTAGAGAGAGAAGCCAGCGAACAGCTTTAACCGTTGCACCTTGCAACCAAAAATGCTCTAAGATCTAACTGCATTTATAGCAAGACAAGCAGACATCTGTGATAGTTTTCCAAGCGCCAAAGATGTATTGGTGACTGAAAAACTATATTGATTAGTAAGTTAGTTTTAATTATTAATTATATTCAAGAAGAGCAGAGACTTGCAGAGTATATAAGACAATGGTGTTCCTGCAGCTTATGACTCAACAAGTTCATTAAATTCTTTTTTAAAACTTTTAAAGACCATATATAGAACAAGTCAGAAATTTTTTTACAAAAACCAAGAACTACAGAATAGTTGTAAATGCTTTACATGTAATGTGAGTCTCAAGATGTAACTATGTACAGGGAAAGGAAAAAAAATTCAACTGCAGTAGAAATTTGATGATTTTAAAAAAAAACTTTAAGTTTTTCAACTTTAACAAAACGAGATTTTTCTTAAGGCCTCACGGGAGCCCTGCACATGTACAGGTATAATTTGTTCCAATTTAACCTCAGATATCTTTTGCTTGTAGTGTTTGTCAGTTTAACTGAAATGCTACAATTTTGCATATACCGTAGATCAATATCCAGCAATTTAATTAGTGTCAATTATTTGTTTTGTATTTCTTTTAACTGGAAAAGGTTTTATCTGCTGGATGTCATGAACATGCTGTCTTATACCCAGGGTCTGGTCTGTTCATAATTAATATAACTGTGTACACATTATATGTAGATGAATGAAGCTTTGCATGACAGGAAAGAAATACATTAGATGGTAAGTAATTAGATGATAAGCTTGTAGCATGGGTTGCTGTGGGAATGACGGACAGTACAGTTGATGTTTCACACCGTGTTGAGTTTGTTGAAATGGTTACAATGCAGATACAGACACAGTGGTCGCGTGTTGGCATTCAAAAATGTATTAAATGTAATTTTAGCTCATCATTTATGCTAACAATAATTAAAATTAGTTCTTTATTAATTATTTCAATTAAACACAAGGTATATAATTCTAGCACAATAACACAACTACAATTTCACACCATTATTTTTATAGTCTGATTTTAAAACTATTTTGATACTCTGCACTTATGTATAGAAAAGTCTAAGATCTGAACATAAACATACTAATCAAAAACTATATACTATATAATTATGTACAGGATTGAATATTAATGTTTAAGAAATACTACTAAACAACTGCATAAATTTAGAAAACTATCAATTTGTATCATATTATTAACAAAATTTCCACAATGCAGAATAAATGCGTATTTCTAGAAAAATTTCATTTCCCAGCAAAGGAGGTATAATTTTGCTTGATAGCAACCTCACCCAAAGAAATTTCCATTCACTCCCGTGTGGTGACTGATAGACTGTATACAATCTGTCCTGACAAAGGTTTATTGCTCGTAGACTCTGCTTCACCCAAAATGTTACAGCAAAAAAAACAGATCATATCAATCTACGTTGACCAAAATACCATATATTCAGCATTGTAATTAAAACAGGCGTATTGCTATTATAAAATATAAAAGGGAGTTATTTCCAAACCAGTCAACAAATAGACTAAACAAACTAAATGATGTTTATATTATAGTTGACATGAACATGAAATTAAGTCTTGCTTGATTAGATCACACACTTACTTTACACTAACAGTAACTGGACTTACAATGTAACTGTAAGGTGCAATTTCATCAAGGCAAAATTTCCCCAGGGTTCCACAAGATCCCAAGTCTTCTTTTACAATAGCTATGCAGTATAACATTAAGTTTCACCTAAAAATGTGTCACCTACCTGAGTGGTATTTAATTGGAAGTCTGTCTGACTTGAGTGGCGCACTGCTCTGGATACCAATCAACAAAGGACTGCCACGCCTAAAAAGCAATTTGCAACATTTATTACTTGTCATAAGTACTCTTAAAAGCTATGTGTAGAAGGGTTTAACAATGACGTCAACTCACCTGGCAGCAACAAGTTCACCTGGAAAGAGATGGCTCTTGATTGCTATAGCAAATGCACCTTCCTATAAAACATGGGTTGTTATAATTAGAGTTCATTTCAACAACAGTGCTCAAAATGATAAATTCCTGGTTATTTTAAGCAGTTCCTGTTAAATGTACTGTGCCTATTCTTACTTTTGCATTATTCAGTTGCACAAGACTTAAATGACCCTTTAACTTCCACAACATCAATTTTATTGTTAAATTTTCCTTATTTTGTTTTAATTTCATCTTAGGGAATTTGGAACAAATGATTGATCAATTGAGAGTGAAGCGACTTATCCTCAACTTGTTTAAAATTTCAAGTTCTTTTACATGTGGGTTATTATGTGAATTGTGATACCTACATAATTAGCTAGTTTAAGCTTTTGTCCACATCCCAACTTGTAGTTTCAGCTCATCTTAAAAATAACTGATATCTGCCAAAATAGTTACTACTAATAAATTTAATAAAAAAAGAGAAGTCTCTTCAAAATCTTACCAGCTGTTCCACAACATTTTCAACAAGACCTTGAAATGTAATCTTCTTCCCATCTTTTATCTGTTGAACAAAGAAATTTTTGAGTAATATATAATATATAATGCTACCTGCAGGACCTGGAACACTTTACCTACTGATATAAATTGCAGCATGTTAACCTCGTCAATTTGACACTAAATTTAATTTTCAACATTTTTTGTACATTTTTGATTGTTTTGCTACATTTTGAGATTTTATTAGTTTACAAATTATTTTTCTTTTCTTATGCAGAGCTCAGTTTAAACCAGCAATGCAGAACCAGACTTTCTGTTAAAACAAGTAATGTAAACAAATAAATATATAAATAAACAAACAAATTAATTTTAAAAATTAACTGCCGCAATTCTTTGTACAGGCTAGTTTTCATTAATAGTACCTAATTAGTTAAGGCATTTCGATCATCATCCTTCCAATCAAAAAGAAACAAAATTAATTTATTGCTGGACCAACAAGGTATCCATAAACATAGCCTGTGTAGCAAGTGCAAAAGGGAAGGGGAAGGGTGGGGGGAAAGCAAAAAATAGAAGAGGGCTTGCTACCCAGGCTACCATAAACATTTAAGTTTTCAAAACTTACCGATTCATCATATAAGTACTTCA
This sequence comes from Umimayanthus nakama, assembly GCA_027574985.1. Lineage (NCBI taxonomy): Eukaryota > Metazoa > Cnidaria > Anthozoa > Zoantharia > Parazoanthidae > Umimayanthus > Umimayanthus nakama. The sequence goes on along the minus strand of JAOBRG010364472.1, from coordinate 6,349 downwards.
TCAGTTTTGGAATAACTTCTGTGTCAGTGTCAGACTCAAACTTGAATCCCTTTTGTTCCTGAGAAATAAATTTACAAAAATATTGTTATTAAAATGGCTATTAATAAGGTAATAAGAAACATTATTATATGGCTGACTGATTTCGCATGCTGTGATTGGTCAACCTGAGGTCCGTAGATAGCTGTATGGACCTATAGCTGTCGGTCATATTTTCAAAACCCAAATAATTAACAAAGCCATATAATATCCTGAAAACAAGGAAGGAAAAAATGAGGATCCAAAATTATTTGCCAAATGGACCGACAAATGAAGATAATAAGATTTTTATTATATATTAATGGCTTTGTTGATTATTCTAGTTTTGAAAAGGTGATCGAGAGCTGGAGGTTGGTACAGCTACTTAGGGACCTGGAATTGACCAATCACAGCGTGCAAATTCACTCAATTAGTGAGCCATAATTGTAATAAATAATATTACTAAGAGGAAGGAAAAAACTTTGTCCATAACTTGCCGAATAAACCTTGCACTCGGCTAATAAGAGGCATTTCATTTTTTAATATTATTTAAATTATAATCATTTATTGTATAACAAATTATAAATTATACACTCTTATACAAACAGTACATACATCAGTTTGTTAATTAAATATTAACTGGAGCTAAACCTACCAGGAATTGTTTGATGTCCTTGTAATTTGTAATAATTCCATTGTGAATGGCAACAAAATCTGACAAAAAAGTAAAAATGTTCAACAGTTTATAAAATTGAAATTAGAAAATAAATTATATTTTTAACACAAAATAATTACAATAAATCATTAACATTATTTTTTCAAGAAGTAAATTAATTTTAAATATTTTCAAGAAGTATATGAATATAATATGCATGCAATACTAACCATTCTTTACATCCGATCTTTGTGGGTGACTGTTGCGCTCGCAAGGTTCACCATGAGTTGCCCAGCGAGTGTGAGCTATCCCAACATGCACTTGCAAGTTCTCGTCATTTTCAACGTCACTTTGCTCTGTAGCGTATATCATGGAGAATTTATCTACGGTTATTTTCTAAAACTAAGAAGACTAAGATACAACTATTTCTTGGTTTTACACATGTCTATCTCTATCAAATATTTGCCTGTTTCAGACCTTTTTTTTTACACTCTCCTCTTTTCTTATCTGTACAACATTTTTTCCTCCAATACACTAATTTCAATATCAGACTAAACTTGAAATCACCTAAGGGTCACATCATTAGAACTTTAATAAACAAGAAACTGGTTCTCCATTGAACTAATTATGCACAACAAAAATGAGAACCGCCACATTTACAAAGAATAATTTATTAATAAGATTTAATAATATTAACTAAAAGTATTTTGCAGAAAGTATGTCAAAGTATTTGACAATGTAGGAGTGTTTGGTAAATATTTGGTGAGGGAAGGCGATTACCTATGACCAGTCAGAAACTGGTCTGATATTTTGGCGAGGTGATAAATAGGTTTATGAGAATTTTGTACTTCTTCTTTAATAAAGAACTAAGAGTACATGTCCTTGATCAATTCCTTTAATCTCACAACATAGAATCTTATACATCTTATATTATAAAATTATTATAAGAAGAATATCAAAAGCTAGGGTACAGTTGTTTCAAAAGACATTAGTCACAGCAAATCTTGCTAGTTTTGTGAGCTGCTTGAATGAAACATGTGGTGGATTAGCTGCTAACAGCCATGTCTTTGGCAAATCAGTTGATTCATACTACCTGAATGCTGTAATTTAAGAACCCTTGGTAGGGTGGTACTGTAATGTACTTTATTCTTGTAAAGTATTGCAAAAAACTAGCTTTCAAACAAAGGGAGGCCAGGGTATAGTATATTTTTAATATGAGGCAAGATTCTACCTGAAATGGCTTTTGCAAGGGCAGCAACTTTACCACGCTTTCTAACCAGTCTGCAGTAAAAACAGTTGGCAAGATCTTTAGTACTACTGTAAACACACACAGAGAAAATGTGGACACTTAATGAAGGGAAGCCTTGGACTACTTCAAAAGTACATGCACTATCAAACATGTGAAAGATTCTTTTCTTAAAGTTCTTTGTTAAATCTCTCAATAACAGAATATGTAATTCATCATTATGTAGCCATCATGTGGATGTTCTGAGTTAGAAGCACAGTTATAACTAAAGAGTGTATGGACACACAGTTTTTAAAAATTCGAACAAACTAAGTCTTGTCTTGCGCTCTTTTTAAATATCAATCGAAAGAAAAAATTTTTTGAAAATTCTTAATTTCTACACCTTGAGAAATCAGAAACACCCTTAAACTCTTCTAGAGTGCAAGACGATTAAAACAAATGTTCACAGTGTAGTATTTGGACAGCTTGCTCAAAAGTTGGGCTTTACAAAATCGGCTTTAACGGGACATAAGCTAATAGTTAAAACCAAAAAAATCCAGCTATTTAATATGTGGATCTCTGTCTGAAGACACAGTTAAACATAATTAATTAAAGCAAAAAGCACTGTCTGGTAATCATTGTGATAGAATAATAGCTACCCATAGACACATTTCAAATACAGCGTTATAAAATTAAGGCCCCTATTATATTTTGCCACCTCTTGATTCAAATTCAGAGAGAACACTCTAAAGGTTTCTTTTGGAAATAAAAAAATTTACTTTTATTGCTCAAAATAATTTCAGGAATAATCCATTTGCTACTACAGTACTGATTTATCAAATTTAATACTTATACATCATTACATGTACACGTGGGACCATGAATTTCTAAAACTATTTTGTAGTCTGCCAGCAGGTAAGGTTAGTGAAAATTTTTCCTCGCAATTGACTCTAATTATTTCATCATCACTAATTTTTGGATTTAAAATCTTGGTGGACTTGAATCAGTTACTTGGAGACACAAATAATGTTTACGAAAAGAAAAATAAACTACAAAACAAACACAGCCGCAGTATATCCCAAAGTCTGGTTAAGTTTCAAGAACTTTTCAAGGCAGCAGCAATATCAAACTCGTCTGACGCAAATATCAGTCGGATGTCGTGATAACTTCAAGTTGTAAACTTGTTACGCTGTCACACGTCACGCAGTAAATTATGTGACACCCACACAAGAACGCACGGGAAGGTCTTCAAGTTTCCGCAAATTCCCGGAAAAAATGTGTACTTAGTTTTTAAAACAAACTGAAGTAGGAAACTTTTTTCTAAATTTGACGAATTAACGCTAAATGAAGGGCAGACACATTCTTACAAGTTGGAGAGAAATTGTTTGTGTTTGATTTCATCATCATGAATGGACCTTATCACTTATGGCTTATAAACAATTGATCAAAATACTTATTACAACTTACTTGACTTCATGCTCGACACCATCGTATGCAACTCCTATAATGATATAAGGACTGATTAATGCAATGCAAAACATAACCAGAATGTAGATTCACGTCACAGTGAATACTGTCAAGGAAGAAATCACGAATGTCTGAGTTACACATTACAAACCTGCAGAATCATAGCCCCTATATTCCAATCTTTGTAATCCCTTGACCAGTGCCTCCAGAATGTACTTCCTGTTTCTTGGAACACAGAAGTTCAGATACGCAAATATACCTATAAAATACGATAAAATCAATGATGATTACTTACGGCTATCAAGATATTACTGAAGAATGAGATAAGATTTTTCAAAATGCAAATTTATCGTATTTGAATACAGAGATAGGGGTTTACACGTAGACAAGCCAGATCGCAAGCTGCCAACTCACCGCACATTTTGAAACTTGTTTTGCTGTAACGAAAAAAAAACTGAAGGTTATTCATATCAAAAATACAAAGCTCAGAAATACATGGAAGATAAATCTTTCAGATATTTCGAAATCTGCATAAACGTTCACCTGAATGAAGCCCTCTAAGCTTTATCACCTCCTGCTTCGTGGAGAGTCTGATCTGAAATGCTTGCCCGCGCGAGATCAATCAAAATAAAAGAAGGTATCTGATTGGCAGAACCAATATCAAAACTAACCAATTAGAAATGGTATTAAATTTGTAGCTGTCAAGTGAGTTCCGACTGAACGAACATTAATCGATGGCTTTTTTATGCATTTTTTGTTATAAATTAGCTATTTTTAAGTGTATTGTGGAAGGGCCCAGGGGACAAATCAAAAGTATAGGCCGGAAGATGAAATTGCAGGAAGTTACGTCAATAAAACATATACTTTTCATAACTCCAATGGTAGTGGTCCCGTAAGTCACGACCTTTGGATCATGACAGAGCAGAAAAATGGCACGAATGCCAAACGTCACCGTCCTGGAAGGTTCGAACCTTATTCGGCGGAATCACGGAAAATCAAACTACGGAAAGTCCCACAACAATGCAACGTCTTTTAAGAAATAAACGCTAAGGTTTTTGTAACTTGTCCCCCCCCCCCCTCCTTCCTGGAAATCTTTATACTCGGGTTAAGGTTTTTTAAAATCTTTACCGATCTAAAATTTGAAGCAAGATAAATGAAACTTTCAATACGGTTACCTGTACTGTGAGCCCAATTATCATAACACAAATTTCGACGTAAACTCAAAAACTGGATGCGTCATCACCTTTTAGTCATGCAAACTCCGGAAGCAACTTGAGTTTGAATCAAAAAGTGGAAATTTTTGACAAAACTTGTTACGTATTTTCTTCTTTTTTACTTTCTTCTTTTAAAATTTGAGCTGTAAACTCAGTGTTCAAGAAAATTTGCTGCCGAGTTTTGCTAACAACGAGTTTTTAAAAATTCGGCAAGATTGCGACCATGCGCGCGATAGCCTAATAAGGGTGCATTTATATATTATGAGAGGGAGGGGTATAGAGAATAGAGATTTAAGGGGGGGGGGCATCCATTATCTTTGGTAGTTTTTCAGGGAACTCTATATACTCAGTTTCTCAAGGCTACCGTTGACGTTGGAACGGTTCAAAATTTCGAAACTGAGATGTTTAAAGAAAATAAATATACATTAAATGAGCCTCTAGTAGGAAAAAACGTTTTTCAATACGTCTACACTGTAATAGTTTGCGAGATATGACGAACGAGAGTTTTTACCGGAAGCGAAGTTGTATGACGTGCGGCGTACCTTAGGAGTGAATTTCTCGAGACATGTTTTGGCTAAAACTGCGACAACGCAAAGGATCAATGCTCCCCCAATTTTTAACCTCATGCCGTCAAATTTGGCAAGTCCATAAAACAATAGCTGTAGATGAAAACCGTCCTGGCGAACTTTGAAATTCCGCTCTAATCATTTTTTATGACTCAATCAGAGCAGTTTTGTACGCTGCAAATAAGGAATTTTCTTCAAATACCTTTAGAAAATTAACGACGCATTCAGTTAAAAATTGCCAGGACGGAATTGGAGTAAAAATTGTGCTAAGTCTCATAAACAAACTAAAAATGGTTAAAATTGAAACTGACAGCCGCATTGACGTCTAGAAGTGAAATAAACAGTGCGAATTATGAGCTCGCATTCGTTCATAAACAAAAACTTTTAAACAATGTTTTCACTTTCACTTAGATAATTTCATAAGCTCTCCATTGATATATGGGTTTGTAGGTATCCGATGCGTATTAACGGAGTTAAATACGGAAAACTGAAAACACCGCTCAAGGTGAACGGTAACCTTTTAAAAATGTTAGTGGGGGCACATGAAACCCATACTCCAGATACTCTATGTGTGTGTTTTATCGGCTTAGCTTCCTGTGGTATATGGCATCGAACGAAAATCAAGCAAGCGTATTGGCTGAAATCAACTTTGACAGTATCTGGGAGAATATTGAAATAATTTAAATTTAACTTGCCTCATTTGTAGTTGGTGTCCTTCTTGATCTCTGATAGCCATTTCGACGGGTTTAGTGGCTTGAAATCGCTACCAGAGATCAAGAAAGACACCACGGGGTCGTAACGAGGTATATTTTAATAGCTTTTATCCCGTTGCTTTAGACAATTTTTTGTTACTTTTAATCCCGAAATTTTCAAAAAATTGGTCTCTGACCCAAAAGGATTTCGAGAAAATGACCCTGTATTCTCTTTAGTCTTAGTTCTCTTCTGATCATAGATCCCACCCGCTTGATTCCTGATCCCTGCCCTCTGATCCCTGCATGATCCCAGACCATTTTTGGCCGTTTATCCCTGATCCCATATACCTCTTTACGACCCTGACACCAACTACAAATGAGACAAGTAAAACTTAATTTATTTCAATATTCACCGAGATACCGTCAAAGTTTATTTCAGCCCATACATTTGCCATGATACCACAGGAAGCCGATAAAAAACACACATAGCTCGTTGGTTTCCTGTGCCTTTCATT
>JAOBRG010364460.1:0-26979 GCA_027574985.1 Umimayanthus nakama | reverse complement strand
ACCTCCGGAACAGATCACCGTTGCTCTACCAACTGAGCTACAAGGCCAGATGGGAGCTGGTCGTGGGAAGTTAAGGTGGTAATTTGCGGCAAATGAACATGTAAGTGAGGGGGTAACCAGTAAGGTTTGGCCGCTGATCGCCGCCTTACTGGTTACCCCCTCACTTCCATTCTTAGCAGTCACAGATAGTCTGAAGATATTTTCTTGTCGTATAGTTTTGGGTGAAACATTTCCTAACTTAAAAGGATTCTTGGCTAGAAAACATTAGAGAAATCGAAAAATACTCACTATTCTCCTTTTCCTCAAAATAGTGGAATTTTTAAAATGCTTTTACTCTCTAGCTCTGCTTTGAAAATGTTTTGATATAAATACAAAAAACTGTGCCGAACTTCACAAGTTATGCCACAAGTTTCCAAAAATGGGCCAACGGAATAACAACATTTCTGTGCAAAAAAGTATTTCAGATTGGAAAAACGACAACTATAGTTTTATTGTTAAGTATTTACGTAGTTTCATTGGCTTATAAAACAGTTGGCCTTGTATTTGTGCTTGCTACTCTCAACAGTCTTCTTTCAGTGTATCTTTGGATATTTTTACTGCTGATAAAAACTTACAACACTTGTTCATTATACACAAATTCTTGCAAGACTGCAATCCTTTTTCATATATGCCCGGGCCTATATTTAAACCAACCGCAATGCTGTAATGTTGAAAACAATCACCTAACCGCGTTAGGGTGGCGTGTCTTTTGCCTCAAGTGGAAATATTTTTGTTTTTCCTGTTTTGTAAATTCCACATCGAAAAAAAATTGCTCGAAGAAGTTTGTTTTCCAAAGCTAAACATGCTCAAAGAAATTGTTTGCAAATTCTCGAACAGGTTCCCTGCTGCTCATGTTTGCTTAGCTTTGACTCAACCGGCTGAGCTTACTGGAACAAAAGAAACGGAAGCACAATGCCTTGCAAGTTTTATTTTTTATGGGGGGGGGGTGGGGGTGGAGAGAGGAGGAGTAATGGTGCAAAGCCACGTTGCTGAACTGAAAACGTCGTATCCATTGCAATAACCAAAATTGTAACCGTGGTACTACCCTCTTGGAATGCTCTTTTTGGAAAGGTTGTTTTTTCCTTTGTAACATGCAGTTTCAGAGGGTCTGTCAGGCAAACTAGTAGCTTCAATTTTGGAGTTTAAAGCCTAGCGGAAGGTTTGAGATACAGCTCGAGATTTAATGGATTACCTTAGAAACTTATTAAACTGTGTACGTGCTAATATTGAATAAAGGCATCTTAACCTTAACTTTTTTACTTTTAAATGCAAAGGATATGTCTTAAGCATAAGTACGTGTTTCCGAATACACGTATTCAATTAAATATTTGGTGTTTTCGAATACAGGTACCAACATGAATGAATCATTGCATGTTTTCGAATGCACGTATTCACTTCAGCATTGAGTGTTTTCCTATAAACTTCCTCACGTGTGTAAATGTTTTCGAAAATTCGCATACCTTTTTTAAGAAACAATTTAATTTTCTTTTGTGCAAAACCGCTGCATGTATCAATTTAAGAAATATTTTAATACACTGGGTGTTTTTAACAATTATGAACCACAAAATTTCTTTTGAGGTTCTTGGGTACCAGAAACTTCAACCTCAAATGATTCTTAACGCAATTCTTAACATATTTTTTTACTTTATTGTTCTTATAAAACGATTTCTAACACAAACATTGATGCGAGCTGTATTATCTTTTCTCAATAAAAAAGGAATAATGTACAAAATCAAACATTTCAGAAGTGCTGAACAAAACACTGATCCTTGGTATGTTTCATACAAAATTCTCATTTATGAGGGGTTTGTCTCTCACGGTTCTTATAAATATGAAAATATCGAGTCGGTAACTTGGTCCAAATACCAATTATCAAAACAGTTCAAACTTACAATATTTGCTACTGTTTGACGCTGAAACAAATATAGACTGAGCTTAACCACGTGATTTTATTCAGCAGAAATTGGTTCCTACTTAAGTGTTGAGAGGGTAATTATGTGCTGGCTACGTTCCTTATTTGCACGGTTTGCAAGAACATGCTGTTAAGCATTATAACAACAGCGAAGCTTAATTTTTGCGAAGAATTTAAAAAAAGAATCTGAATTCGGTTGTTCAAAGTCGGATTAGTGTTAACCCTTGGTTAGCTCTAGATTCAGTTTTAAGATTTAATCTATGGAATTAGTCGGGGCTTTGAACAAACGGGCCCTGAGCCCTACAACGATATACAAAACAGTTTTAGACAAAAAAAAAGGAATGATACCAAAATTTAAAACTTTACCAAGGCACTCCCCTCTTCTCCCCAATTAAAGAGCCCTGCTACCTGCTACTTATGAACATTCCGAAAACACTTTCGACGTGAAACAAGTATTGGTTTCCTTATTTTATGATTTTGACACAATATTGCCTATGTTTTAAAAATACTTAAGATATAAAGTAGATGTGGTCAGCTGCTTCATTTTATAATTTTAAGTTACATCTATTTTTCAAATGAAGACTATCCGCATGAAGCTCTCTAAATCCGTAATAGTCTTCAAACATCCATATTACCAAGTACGTTCTCCAAATAGAACCTGTGTGCAAACACAATAATACAAAATCTAAGTTTTAGTACACGTTTTAATTAGTTTGAAATTATAACAAGCTTAGAAGAACGTCGAATTTTTCGACTGAGGCTGAACGTTCTTAAATATTTTCGAGATAACAGCCTTAAGTGTTCTTAAACATGTTCTTAAAATATCTTTACTAATTTTAGATAATATAAATAATATATGTACCGTATGCAGTACATGTGAGATAAAATTGCATTGACTTTATTGCCAGTTTGTCTCAAGGGAGATATCTGGAAGAACTGCGATTTTGGAAATAAAAAATCATGTGATAAAAAACTGTAAAATGCGAACTTTAGTCAAGAAGCCTACAGAAAAAAATAAATGAATAAAACTGTACGAATTATTTGCCATAAGTTATCATCATAAATAAATGTTTTTCACCTCTTCTCGGACTCAGCATGTTCTTAACATGTTCTTAATTTTTTTTAGCGATTTTCAGCCTCATGTTCTTATAAAGAAGAAGTGTATCATCCTTTTGTACCAAAGAGACGCAAGGTCATGCCTAAATTAAGCAAAAACATACGATTTATTAAGAAACACAGATGAACAAAATACCGATTATTAATTGAGTGCCATGTTCATGCAAAGTTTCAAGTCAGTTGATACTTTGTAGGGGTTATCCAGTGTCTTTTCGGGGTTAAAAAATGGGGAAAATGCAGGATATACTGACTCAAACCAATATCACTAATAATATTTAAACAAAAAACATAGATAAACAGGAACACTGCACTGAGGAATGTCATCGATGTGGTCCTTTCAGTTCCATTTTTGATGGGACAGAACTGTCAAGCTGAGCCCCCTAAACACTACCCATTGTTTTCAGCCCCATATAAAACAAGTATACGTGTTATTCCGGATGCTAACCACTTCCTCATTGAATCATGTAGACAAGTGACAGTATTAACTCGACACGTACATACTTACAGTTCAAACTTCCTCTAGAAGTTTGCGGTTCAAGCTCCTTAATTATGGGCGTCTTCAGTCCCGAAGTGCAATGAGAAAGTATCAAGGCGTAAAGTCGTAAACTGTGTTTCCTTTCGAGCGAGTTTCATACTCAGCCAGCATCTGATTATACGGCCAAAATTTTGTTAGGCTAATTTACACCTTAATACTTCGGCAAAATTGCTAGTTGCTCACCAACATCCGGTATCTCTTTTTGCCCGGCGACTACGGGTAGACCTGAGTAACGGATACATACCTGGCATTAGTAGGTCATTCCGTGACAGTAAGTCATACAAGTTTACCATCACATTCACATTTAACGATCATGCTGCTTGAGGGCTCACGTCTTCCACATTTCTTGTCAACAAACGCGATCAAAGGGTTATTTTGGCGAATTTCAAGAAAAGGCTCTTTTCTCAAAACTTGACTGTGAACTTCCTCCCTTCTTCCACCCCTACCATCGCAGGTCAGTCATTATTACAATCATCATGGATCAGTTCGCAGTTTTCTCCCGCAATTTTGTGTTATTAAGATCAATATTATAATGCTGCTTTCCGTTAGCAACTCTCGTTGCTTATTTCTGCGAAGGAAAAATGTCTTTTTCTCCATTTTTTTATTCAGCCAGTTTTTTAAAAAAGTTTACCTTCAAGAACTGCAAGACGATTCTGACCACTCAGAATATACAGTATTGTGTTCGCGTTGCTAAAAACAAATTATTGATAGAGAATCATAGAAATCTTTACTGTCATACTGACAAATGCCATCTGCCAATTTGCTTCGCGTTTGCCAATTGTTGTCCTACGATGTTAAATAAACTTTGTCATTTTGTGAGTGTCACATCCACACATCAACAACTTTTGAAGTGGCGTTATTTCTATTGCGTTACAGCTTACTTAAAAAAACATTTTATAAAATCCTGTTTAGTGTTGAGTTTGCATGTATTATTCACAGGTAATTAGATAAGGTAGAAAAAGCAGTATTTAAGAACAGCGTTTAGTCGTGGTGCATACAAAACTTAATCAAGGCCCACGACTTTCAGCAATGGTGCGATATTCCTCTTTAATACTTAAGTCGATGTTTTGGTATGACCATATCAGGACGACAAAAATATTATTCTCGCCTAGTCGTTAGCATTTGCGTCTGGAACTCTATACAACAGCGTGGCTGCGGTCCACGAGCGCTTGTGCGTGGGCGATGACGCAATTGTTTTTCTAAGTTCCTCCACGATCCAATCATGTGCAAAACCTGGAATGACACATGCCATCCGAGTCGTGGCTTTCAAGTGCCATTTTGTGGTCATCCGCAAATTTGATAACTTCCTGCGGGCCCAAAATACACAGCTCTGATGAATATTTTACAATTCTAACCGGCATTGTCTATTTCGCCACAAAGTCTTTCCAAACACGGACATAGCTTACAAGAAAGAGTTTTTCCCTATCATAACTTTATCCAATTGATCCTCGTGTTCTCAATGAAAAAAGCTTCCTGAGCCAATAACTGAGTAAGTCCAGTAAGTGTTTCCCCCGTGTTTTCCGGCTGACCGACGTCTTTCACTTGGCGTGAACAAACCCGCACTTCAAAGAACCTTTGCTGTTAACGGATGTGTTTATCTCGACCATATCAAAACTAACATCACGCGAACGGTTAGATCGCTTTAAGCAGCGTTTATAACCTTCCTTACGTTCCCTTTACTTTTTTCTTTTGCCAAGAAAATAATGATTACTTCCTTTCGCAACGAAATTCACTTTGCAAAATCCAAAATCGTATTCCACGTTTCATTTTGTTTACAATTTGACTTCGTTTCACTTGAGTTATTCTGAAGGAAACGCTGAAAGTAAATTCACTTGTATTCAATTTTATACACACATGCATGAAGTTTTCATGTACATCACGTACATTTGCCGTTCACGAACAAATTTTTATCGTTTTAAAGTTTGAAAATATTACTAGAGATCGCTTCTTATATTTATAAATCGCTTCGTAATCCCAAAGAGCGAGGTGTTGAAAAAGAAGTCGCTTTTTGTGCGGCTTGAATGAACAAGGTCGTTGCGGATGACGTCATCAAACTGTCGTCAGCGACTGAAAGCCCACCCAGTTCTATTATAGCGTGATCGCGTGACTTAAATGCTATATAAACGCATTGACCAAAACACATTTTCAGTCGCAGTTAGAACTCTGAGGTTGTGAAGTTGGAAGAGCAAGAACAAACTTACCAAAAGATATAAACTCCCAGACAGGAGAAATATTCTACTGAAACAAGTTGCTTCGGCACAAACTGAGCAAAGAAGAGTCACTTATCGTAATATATTTGAGGCCAAGATGAAGTCGCAGTTTGCCATGTGTGATCCTGTGAACTCCGAAATGGATCCTTTCACACAAGGTAACCTGCCGTTTACAAACGCTGATTGTCAGAATTTCGCCCCTAAAACTTGTTCAGGCTTAAGTTGCTGAAGCTTTCTAAAGCTGAAAGAAGGGAACTTTGTGCTCTTTACCAATTTTCGCGACGTTGTTGTTGACTGAACTGAGTTTTGAAACGAATTTAACGACCGGAAGCAGTAACATTAATTCAATTGTGTTGGTATCTTGAGCACTAACAACGATTTTGGTGAGGGCGAAAGGGGAATGATAGAAGGCGGGAGAATAGTTTCAAAACATGATGAACTGGAGCTTTTTCACCGTGTTGAATTGAGCTGCTAAAATTTTCAACATTTGGCTAGCGTTAAACTTGTTTACACAAATTTAAAGCCTTGCTACAACAGCCGGACAGAACCACGGGGATCTGAAACAATAGATTAATCGAAGAAATAGAAAAGAAAATTGGTTGTTGTTAACGTTATGGATAGTGTGTATCGCTTTTTAAATTGGCAGAATTTCTCATGGTAGTATTGTTTTGTCATATAATGCTTTCAATGATGTAAAACGTGCTTTAAAACAAGGTAAATTAACAACTTTAAAAATGGAACCAGTGAAAATAGCATAAAGTCAAAGTAGATGATAACTTATTCTGAGCCTCACCTAATTGGTGTCAATAAGACATCGAAATGCTGGATGATCCGGGTTTGTTAATTCAATCAGCAATACAGCTTACGAGAAATAGAAAAACAAATTTTCAGCCAATTTGTGATATGTGACAAAAGGTGTTCATTCTAATTTACAGCGGTGTATCTTAAACGACGTACTAAACGATACTTTTCCCGTTTTATTTTACCAGTACAAGGAAGATTGAACCAACTCGGCGGAGTTTTCATTAACGGAAAACCATTACCACTTCATGTTCGCCAAAGAATCGTAGACATGGCTGAGATGGGAATGAGACCATGCGAAATCAGCCGCCAATTACGCGTATCACACGGCTGTATCAGCAAAATCCTGGCCAAGTACCACGAAACAGGGTCCTGTGAAGCTGGATCTGTGCCAAGAAGATGCCGAAAGCGATCCCAGATTGTAAACCCGATGATCGAGAAGAAAATCACTCAGTATACAGAAAAGCAACCTGGTATCTTCTCCTGGGAAGTTCGCGAATTGTTACTGAAGGATGAGGTGTGCACTAGGGAGAACCTGCCCACCCTTAACGCCATCAGCCTCATGCTGAAGTCTAAAGCAACCGAGAAGAAGGAAGAAATCAAAAGTTCAGAGAATAAGAAACAAGAAAAGGAAGATGCAGAGCCACACTGCAAAGAGATGACACCAGGCAACGATGCCTTCTCCATTGCACGTCTGCTTGATCTGCCAGGAGATCGCAAAGAATCTGAAGACGAGGAGGATGATTGCTATGTTGATCTTGGTAAGTTGAGCCTTCTGTAAAACATATATATCTAAAGAATTAACACAGGTAACAAACCCTTACTGTCGTATAGGAAGCTCTGTCAAACGGCGATTCTTCAATTCCAAATCAAAATTTGAGAAAACTTGTTTTTATTGCAGCAGTTTCCAGAAAGGAAAAGCTTTTGTGAACAATTATAATTTATTCAGACAAGAAAACAAACAAACTTTCTGTGACAGTTTCTTTCAAAATCTAGTTACGTTTGACAGAGTACAATTTGTAACAAACAATAAATAAAGTTATCATAACTGCTGCTACTAATACAGAATGCGGAACTATAGCTATCCTGAAAAAGGTTGAGAAAGACTTCGTTCTTTAAAACATTCTCCAATACGTGGCAAAAAAAAGGAAGCTCTTTCCTAAGCACTTCCTGCAGTTTGGAAGATTTGAAAATGGTACTTTCACGAATACTTGTCAACGCTGTTAAGCTGACAGTATACTAGAGAGTTTTGCCAAACACAGCGAAGCAACACAGATAACCAACAGTATCAACAGGAAGTTGGTTCATGGTCACGTTTGTCTAAAATGTATGGTAATTCCATTTGTTTGGATTGTTTTTTATTAAAAAAGTCAACAAAATAATTGTGTAGAAGTAACAGAAGTACCAAACCAGAGTAAGACAGTTACGAGGTGAAAATAAAGTTGGATTTCTATCTTTAAATTGGGAGATACCGCATTTGTAAACGCAAACAAAATAATAAGACTTAAAGAGCTCATTCGGTTTAATTGTTGCCACATGACATTTTTCCAACAATAAAAAAAATTTTAAACATTTGTGAATTAATTATACTAAAATTCCAAATATTGGAGTTGTTATTTTGAGAAAAATTGTTTGCTTGAGTACTTCCGGGGAGAAAAATTTGTGTTATTTTCGTCCAAAGCTGTTTTCCACCAACGCTTTCATAAATTTAAATCTGCTTCGCCAGTATTTATACAAACTGAACGCAAATTTTGAAAATTACTTTAGTCTGCATAGTTTGCAACAACAACAAAAATAACTTTATTTGCATTTCTCTTATTTTAGTTTGATCAAACTTCTATTCAATTCCTAACAATCTATTAATGAAAGTCATAAATGCAACCTTTCTTCTTAATGTTGCATTTTTTCAGTATTCATTGGGATTGGAGGTAAATAGCGTCTTTGGGATTTGTTTTCTCATCGCATACTGATCCAATATTGGTAAATTTCCGTTGACATACCGGCTTCATTGTATCCATTCAGTTTTCCATGAACATTGATTTCCTACTTGTACAATTCTTCCTATCCCTCCTAACGAATACTTTGTGAGAAAAACATAACTTCTACTGCCCTCTTCGTTCCGTGCCTAAAACTTGAGAAGTGGTTAGTAATTCCTATAAACAAATGCATCTGGTATGGTGAAGCGAGTTCTTACAATTGCTTTTTAAATGCGATATCTAAAATGACACATTGTTTTGTTTTGTTGTAAAAAACCCTTCTAGTGGTAACAAACCCGAGTATGGATTAAAAAGCACAAATGTGGACATGTGTAGTGTATTACCATCAGGAACTTAGTTCTCTGTGATGCAACGACATCTCGTATTGAAAAGATAAATACGAGATGCTTAAAGTTAAGACGTTAGTTAAAACATAAGTATTCGTTTTCAAAAAGATTCACAAAGTAGCTGTGTGTATTGTGTTCTATTGAAATAGAACACACTACACACAGCTATTTTAAGATAAAACTTTGGCTTCACCAAACTACAAGCATAGAGGAGTCCCACTTTAGTTTTCTTGTTGGATGATATTTAATTAAAGTTAAGTCTTTTTTACATACTGACTGTTGGTGCTTAAGCACACTATGTTGTGTATGAGAATCGTCCTGGAACTACGGCTGTCGTGAAAAGGCTTTTGACTCATGACTTGAACTTACTTTGTTCTTTCAGGTTCTACTCTGAACTGTGCTTTAAATGACCGAGGAGGGCATTCAACTACAGGCCCACTTTTGCTTCCTCGACAGAGGAGAACGCGTACTAAATTCACCACAGAACAACTTGATGAGCTAGAAAACGCCTTCATCAAGACACAGTATCCTGACATTTACACTCGAGAAGAATTAGCACAGAGACTCAACGTCAGCGAGTCACGAATTCAGGTAACTACTCATTATATTATCTTTTGCAAATACACTCCGAATAACACCCTGCACCAATAATATTACGAGTAGAAATGATAGTGGGAAAACTTATCGTTTAGTTCAGAGACGTTGCACTCCTTTTCCTAACTAAGAGTTGAGGCAGTTGATAGTTTTTAACAAACATTCCAGTGACACTTAATACACAAACTTACAAAGTTGAAATTTCAGGGTTTATCATGCCTTTTTGCTGTGCTTATTGAGCTCTAGAGTAGGCCTAAAGTCCAGCGGATTTGGGTAAATTTTAGTGTCTGAAGACAAGAAGCAGATTTATTCAGTGATTAAATAAGTACTGTTAATGACATCTTAGTAGTAGTAAGCACTTTCAAAATATAGGCATTGTTATTATTTTACTGTTATTATTATCTGGATGTCCACTATGATCTTTACTTTTAGATTCTTATATTGATTGTTATAATTTGTAGGTTTGGTTTTCCAACCGAAGATCAAAAGGCAGACGACGAGAGAAAATTGAAAAGATCAGTCCACTTAAGTCCTCCCAAGCAAGAAACCTGTACAATGGTTACATGACTCAACTTCAAGTCCCATCAAACCCCTGCATGCCCTTCTACCAGTACCCTTGTACAAGTTCAAGCTGGTGTTATGTCCCGCTCTCACTACCTGCCACCATATAGTGTTGCTGGGTTTTTTTAATAATTTGCATTTAACAAAAAACTTAGAATGATTGAATAGGTCTTGTTTGGACCTAAATTAAGCTAAGACCTAGTTTCAGTGTGTGATACAAGTTACAACAATCAGGAATGTTAAACAAGCAATTTGATAGAATCAATAAGTCAACATACAGTGTAGACCGGTAAAGTATACTTCAGTTTTTTGAATGAAGTAAATGCTTATCATTCTCTAGCTATTGAATGTTGTATTGCTTTTCCTTTAGATGTTCTATTATTCGTCATCTTTTTGCCACTTTGCAAACAATCCATTTCAACAAGCGTCTATTTCTTTTCAGTTTTGTAGTTCAAGTTTTATCTTTTCTTAATTTGCCAGTGTCAGTATATGTTTAAGTTTAAACTGATACATGGCTGAAACTCCTTGGCATGAAGTTGAAGTTTCATTACTGACTCTCAGCAAGTATTTAGCAGGATAAATATCAGTTTAAAATGCAAAAGTATTTTCTTCAAAAACTATGAACGAACTCTTGGAAACATGTACAATCACCTTAAAAATCACTCGATGAATAAAAAACAGAAACTTTAGTCTGCAACAGTGGTTGGCTGGTTTTGCATATATCATGTTGTTTTCATGCAAAAAAGACCATAGTATTAATAGCCAGAGTGCTTTGCAACTTGCTCTGGGGCATTTCTGTTGATAGATTAGAACAAGTAAATCAGGCTAAATCTCTTTACTTTTCAGATAGCTATAGAGAACCTGGTTAGAGCAACATAAACTTGAGAAAATAGGCTTAAGTGTAACATACTCTAAACCAAATAAAATTCTAGTTTGTTAAAAAAAAACATCTGAATTGAGAAATACTCAATGTTCACTAACCATCTTACAATGCCATTTTTGTTTGCGGTTTATCACTATTCGATATAGGTAGTCGCTATAAGTTTTAGATATGTTACACTGCTAGGAAAAAATCTTTGAACAAGCTTGTAGTTTGTTGCAAAATATGATGGAGTAATCGAACTTTCTGTCTGGTACTATTACCATTCTCCCAACCAAGAAACGAAGCACGAGAATGTAGAGGAGTATTAAAAATATTGTGGTACTCCATTCAATAAATAAGCTGTTTGGCTGATCTGCGGTTTAGAGCTTACTCACAATTTGTTGACTTTTATGTTTAAACATTCCAAATATAGTACAACACTTAGTTTTTCACCACATGCAAAAAAACACTGACTTAACTATTAGTTTAGGTGACCAACGGACGGTAAAAACAGTCTGTGAAAGATTGAAGTGGGTCATGTATTTATGGGGCAAAAGAATCTTCTACATGCAGCCACAAAAACACGTACAGTGTATTCGCTACACTTATTTTGATATAACTTTATTGACAAATGAATATAAGGCGACAAAAGGGAATCCAATGAAATGGAACTATTAGTTGCCTGTAAAGAGTTACAAAACCGTCAATAAAATATCTTTTTGAAAATCTGTCTTCAATGTCTTCATTTGATTTTGATATACCTTCGTGAAGCATGTGTGGGTGTTACAGAAACGTTTAGAAAGCAAACCTCATCAGAACCTCATCAGAAGAGTTACTTGTTTAAAACAGTATTGTTGTTTTTAAAACAGTTTTACTGCTTACTAAAAACGGGCACTATTTTTAAAACGTGGTGTGGGAGTACAAGAGGAAATGATAGTGTGATATCTTGAGACATCTCGAAAACAGTTGTTTACTTGCAAACTCATTGTTTCCACAAAACAAAACACGATAACATTGTAATTGTCTCAAGAAATGGGGGCGTTACAACTACCATCGGCTTATGTGAGGGGGTTCTACATGGTTAGGTGTGTGAATAATTTTCTATTTAATACTCCCCTTCACGTTTAGTGATCATTTAGTAGATTCTCTTCGGCGTAGTTTGCATTCTTCCTTTTGTGTTGTTAGTGGCTTTAGCGTTATGTAACTTTAATGATACATGTGGTTTCTTTACGATCTTATCTCACCATTGTCTGCATCCAAGTGTGAGGGATAAAACTAAAAATCCCGACGGATCAGCATTAGAGCTTTAAAGCAGACACATGCATATTAATGTTGAAAACATTACTTTTACTACACATTTATATATACTACTACAAATATCATGGAATATACACCAAAGATCGGACGCAATCCTTGATATATATAACATATGCTTTTGTATGATTTCAGTGACTGTGAATCAAAGCGCATAGGATTATGCAAGGGCCTGTCTCTCAGTAGGCATTATTTGGGGTATTCGTTGGAGTACTTTAACTTAAACCACATTTTAAACCACTACAAAATACCTGTCTCTTTATGCAAGGCTCCTAAATAACATCACACCACCTTAATTTAAGGTAAGCTTAGCCCTTCGTTTTTTTAGTGATTAGAAGGCTTGAGGAAAGATTAAACTACTTTTTATACAAATCTACCTGAAATGATTAAATATATCCAAACTAAACCAGAGCAGTTATAAAGAAATCCTGAACTACAGTCATGTAGGTGTACGTATTATATATGTTAGAACGAGTAGTGTATAGCGTTAAAAAGTTGCGATTAAAGTGTCTGAACACACACTTATCTTATTGACTGAGTAACGAAACCATAAAGACCATCTAATTTTCACCAAAATATGTGTTTGGATTTATTTCATAAATGTTATCCATGGTATCTACGAGCACGTGGGACTAATTGATGTTAAAGTGCTATAATGAAAGAGCGAAAGATATACTATGGAAAGAGTAAAGTAAATTTCTTGATGGTTTTGGCAAGGGACACTGTTTTATTTGTTATTTTTCTATGGCAGATACTCATAGTTTACAATGATAATTGGTTAACAGCCATTCTTGCCATATATTTGTAGTTCGTTCCTGAAAGGCATAAACACAGTACAACATGATTAGCTATCTCTTGCCAAAAGTTGATTGGTTTTCAGTATTCTATTTTGGCCATTTGCTGGTGTCTGAGCTCGATAAAAAGGCCTTGTCGAATTTGAAGATCTAGGTATCATTGACTATTGAGTCTGTGAATTTGACCTAATTTGTTAGAACTATGTTTCAAGAAAATAGCACTTAAATTATATGCGGACAAGAGGCCTTTTAACAAATGCTGCACGTCTCACCAGGCTGCGTTATTCTTTTTTGAAAAATTGATTGAAGGTCAAACTGAAGTGTCTGGATAGTTTTTGGTACAGAATACTTACAAAGAAACAATTATTATTCGCTAGGGAATTTCCCTCCCAAAATTTGACTAGATTCATAACAAGTAGTGGGGCAGACCGTTTCATCATGTCTCGCAGCCGTTTTTTCTTTAAAAATGAGACAACTATATAAGCTCCTGTTTGTTGAGTGTTTCCAAACAAACTAAGGAAAGAAATGACTTTTTGAAACAACAAGTTTGTCATCTACACTGATCATGGGAAACCTTAAAAAGCATCATATGTAGCATTCGTGTTTCCTGTATGTCCTGATTCAGTAAAATACTTCCTTTGTATGAAATATCTTCTCTGTTCAATAGAACTTGGTGTTTATAGTTACAAAACAAAATAACTTACAATTAAAATTTCATTACAGTTACAATTACAGTTTGTATTATATCACTAGCTAGCATGCAAAATGTCAAACTAACCTTGTAGTTGTATAGGTGGGCGAGCGGTAATTCTATATACACAAATTTGTTTATGAAAAAAATAATACTTATAAACACACCATAAATATAAAAATGATGTGGTTAGTATGTTTAATTATACTTCCACTCTATACATAAAACAAAGTATATAAAATTTCTTTATAGTGACGCAAGCCTACATAACAGGTCTGGGGACCTTCAAGGCGGACTGCCTAAAAATATTCTGGTATAACAAGAAAGATAGTCGCTAAAAAAGTCACTTAACTAACTTATCAAGTTACACAGCTAAAAGAAATATTATAGAATTAATATTATATACGACACTGGTGTGTTTCCTAATTTAAGTCTATATTTTTTTTTGGTGAGAAATGTTTACACTGTGCTAGCTTTCTTCAAATTGTCTGGACTAACATTGGGAAAGTTTATAGTTCACTCTTTTTCTCAGAGAATAAACACACTAACGCTGACAACGACGGCCATTGCCATTGGTTTACAAATAACAGAATTCTATAAGTGTCTTATCCAAACCTCAACTTTGTGATTTGCTCAGAGGTAAGAACTTCATTTTCAGGTGAAACTGTTATATACCGATTGAATTAAACCATATATGTTACAAAACCTCGGGACCAGTATACTCATTATTATCACACCGTAAGCAAATCAAGGAAACCACAGAAGAATCAATGGGACAGAGGGAGAGAGAGAGAGTTCTAGACTGCGAGCAGTTCCTATTTTTTCTTGAGTTCGTCAAGCCGCGGAAAGACATGGCGAACGCCGTCGCGCGGAAACCTAAAAATTTCCGCGCTCCAGCAATCGCGATGTCTTTCCTCGGCTCGACGAACTCAAGAGAAAAGCAGGGACTACGTCGTAGTATAGAGATCTCTGCATGGCTCATAGTTTAATTCCATAGAGCGACGAACACACGACGGGGGACTGTTGCTCCCCTTCTAAGATAAAAAGAAAAGATTGTTACACATATTGAAAAGAAGATTTTACAAGAACTAGTATACCACTATCCTTAGTTCTTAGTTAACGAAAACCCAAACGAGAAATGCTCACAAAATGCACAGAAAAATTCTAACAAGTCCATCGAAACTCGAAGTCTATCACAAATAATGTTGTTAGTACAGGGATGAATCATTTCCCAAAAATATATGGCTTTTCTCATTGATAGCTCAGCCTCGTTATATTAAGTTCTCAAGGTACTGTGGTGAAATATGCAGTCGCCATTTTATGGGACGGTCAAATTAAACATGCAACTTTTCCCTATTCGCTTATATAATTTCAAATGGCGGATATACAATTAAAGAGAAGGGATTTTAGAAAAGCTATTTTAAAACTAAGTAGACTTGTTAAACACCATTTCACTGCGTTTTAACGGAAGAAAGCTTTCATAAATTCAGTTCCATCCGGAAAAGGGTGTTCCCCTTTTAATTTTATATTGTCAACACAAAGTACTGAGGAATTCATGGTGTTTACAATTTTATTACTGTTATTTTATTATTACTATTATTATTATTGTTATTATTATTATTGTTATTATTATTATTATTACTTTTAATATTATAATAATAATTATTATTATCTTTATTATTATTATCGTTATTGTTATTATTATTATTATTTATTTTTTAATTTTTGTAACTATTTATATTGTTATTGCTATTATTATTGTATTTGTTGTAGTCATTGTTGTTCTTAATTTTCTGGAAATTTGATCTTCAAGGCCTATGAATGTTCTAAGTTTCATTCTTGTTCTTGCGGGACTGCCATATCCAATAAAAATGTCGGAAATTGCATTTCAAATAACTGCTATTGATGTAGCACCCAAAACAATCATTTCTTACTTTTTCTCGATCGGCCTGAGTGTGATCGTATAAAACAAAGAGTGTATTATATAATATATGTTGCAATATCATTTCTTGGGTCTTAACGGTTTACTTGAACCAAGTATCAGGCACCCGTGTTGTTTTTGAAAATAACGTGTTGTGCAGTTCATTGAAAAACTTTAATTCCAGTAAAAAGTAAGAAGAGCAATTTGGAGGCTTTCAGTGTAAAGTTTTAAGAATGATCAATGAGTTTCACTTGGACGTGCAAGGTTGCACGTACACGCTCGCACGAGATCTTGTGCTACAGAAAGTAGAAACTACTTTGTATTAGCTAATACATAAGTGGCCGCATGGCTGGCCGTCAGGAACGAAGTACAATAACAGATTAGACATGCACAACATTAAAAGCGATATTGCAATGACAAACATTTTCCGTAAAAAAAGAATTTCCTTTATCTTGTGCGGTCTTCGTCTCAGCTTCCTCAGCCTCGGTTGGTTTTTAGCATGTTCTCAATTTTCGAATGGTTATTTTATCTGCCTAATGTTCCTATAAAAAAGTTTTTTTTTTACAAAAAAAATTAAGTTTTTAAGTTCAAAAAAGTATGTCGACATAGACAGATAGATAAAAAGTCATGTACTGCACAAGTATGTAAGACAAAGAGGGTTGGTAAAAATAAATCTGATCAATACAAAAATAAAATGTTTACTATTTTGGTATTATGGTTATTGACAATTGTTGAAGCACAGTTGACCTACCTCAAGTGTGTGTCGTTCTTGTGTGTTGTCTGCGTTAAATCAATTAATGCTATTCTGTGACCGTTTTGATGCAAAAAATGAAAGTAGCACTCAAATATACGCCAAAGTGAAGTTAAATATGCTGTATTTCCACACTAAAGCAACATTTTATCAATTTAAGACTACCATTCAAAGTCCAAACGGCCAAAGATCAACCGGTCACTTATGTATTAGCTAACACAACGTACATAATGCAAGGTCTGTCGTCCAAAAGGTCTCTTACAAATACACAAAATGGCCGACCATTGAACACGGTAAATGCGTGGGTAGTCTGTGTAGATGTTTAAACTGTTTTGATTTATGTACAAACTGTTTTTTAGTTATATGACAAAAGCGATTGCTGCTTTCTCTGATTTGCAACGCTTAAAATTGTAGTTTGTTGAACCTTGGAACGGATAATATACTTGTAGGGTAAAGGATTAGGCCTTTGCCTATTACGAACGATGTTAGGCGAATTTTGAATGTTTGTAGTTTGCACAGTGCAAAAGAAGAATATTTTTTCGATTGCATGTTTATTGCCAGATAAACAAAACCCTCGAGACATTGAAACAAATGACCAATGACCCCTTGACGTCATAACCATCCCGATATTATCTTTGTATTGTTTTGATAATTATAAGTCGGTGAAAAGGCCCAAAATCACACCCTAGATCCTTCTGTCTGGAAGTAATATTTGTTCAAAAACCTTTTCATCCGTTTCTACTTGCTAATAACTTGCGGGACGACGCCGTGATAATAAGCGAATCATAGCATGTCGTGAACAGACAGGAACTGGGTTCCGTCTCTTCCAGTTGTGCAAACTTCAAGGATTAGATGTTTACTTGTCACGATATTGGCAAAGGTATGTGCTCTTGTCACGCCCTGAACTATTTTTACTTGTTGCTATTTTGGGAGGTCCCGCCCGTCTTGTTTCAAGTAAAAAGCTTTGACGGGGCCAGGGACGCCCGCCATTTCTGTTAAAGCTCTATGCACAATATTTTTATTGTTTAAATTGATGGCCTTGAACTTCTATCGCTCCTAGCGTGGTGAAGACAATTTATTCGTTGATTTTTTGTATAAAGATAGAAACTCCTTTTAAAATAGCCTTGTAAGTGTATGAACACCAACAGTGATATATAAATAAATAAATAAGTAAGTAAATAAGTAAATAGAATTAATTTACGTTTCAAAGTATGATCACGCAGAACCGAATAAAACTATCAATTCAGAACTGTCACAGGTTGTGACATGATTAATTGACTGTACTAAAATGTTTATAACGAACTGTAAACAACTACACACTAACTAAACATCACAAGTTTTTGGGAAAAGTTAAAATGTATATATCACTTGTGGTTTTTTTCATATTTAAAATATACTTAACGTTCAGATATACATAGCAAAAAAGATTTTGATTTGGAGTTTTCTTTGTGACACAATCAGCATTCAAAGAGGCGAAATTTTGCTTCCGGTTTCAAAATGATATCGCAAAAGGAAGAATGGGTCCAAGTTGGGCTGTGACGTCACTCAAGAATTCGTACTTCGAGTCTTCAGTCGCTGAAGGAAGATCTAACATTCTTTGCATCTTTTCTGTATAATACGAAAAGTCAGGAAACACAAAACAAGCTATTTCTCCAGCAATTGAAGAATTGCTGTCTATGTCACATTATCCAACTTGAACCCATTTTTCCTTTTGCTAGGTCATTTTGAATCCGGAAGTAAAACTTAGCCTGTTTGAACGCTAATTGCGCCACGAAAAAAATTCCAAATCAAAATTTTTTTCCTAGGTATATCAGAACATTAAGTAGATTCTAAATATGAAAAAACGCACAAGTCATATATACACTTTAAAAGAACATATGCTTTTGTGACAGTCAGAATAGTTATTTGAGTAATAGAACTAGATGAAAACTTACCACATTAACATACAATTGTATCTTCTTACCTAAAATAATCATCTTCTGCAACACGGGCTAAAACTAGTTGTTAAGAAAACAGTGTCGATACTTTGGAACAGCTTTAATAACAATCTTTATGATACACGGTTTTGCAGATGACATCCCAAGGTCAGATTAGCTACTACTACTACTACTACTACTGCTACTACTACTACTACTACTACTGCTACTGCTACTACTACTACTGCTACTACTACTACTGCTACTACTGCTACTACTGCTACTACTATTACTACTACTACTACTACTACTACAACTACTCAGTACTACTACTACTACTGCTGCTGCTACTACTATACTACTACTACAACTACTCAGTACTACTACTACTGCTGCTGCTACTACTATACTACTACTACTACTACTACTACTACCGTACTACTACCCTTACTACTACTTCTTAAAATAATAACAATAATACTAACAAAACTAACAACAATGATAGTATTAGTAATCACAATAATATAATAACAATAACACCAATAATAATAAAAACTAACAGTTAGAATGACGAAGATTTGCACGACGATGGCGATTGCAGGGGCGTCGTGACATTGATGTTAATGATGCCGGATGGTGATGATGACATTTATTGCTTAAAGCGGAGGAGGATGTTAATGGTGATAGTAAGGAGGTCGAGATAACGATGAAGAGCACAATGGTGAGAAGGAGGAAGCTAAGGGGCGGAAAAGAAGAAGGAAGAAAACGAGGAGGAGAAGGAGGAGGAGGTCGAAGATGTTGACGAAACTATTACGGAAGCTTCATCCGGCCACATATTTCCTTTTAAACTTTCAAAATTTTCTTCTTGAAGGTCGCAAATTTTGATTATTAATTTAACTAGCTGACTGCTTGGAAACCGCCCTAGTGAAACAGCTTCTTCATAGAATTTTGTAAACGGCAACCTCGACAGTTAAAGGGGTACTCCAGTGACTAAAGTCACTCTTCGGAAATAAACGTAAAATTGGCTGAGAAAAACGAATTTGTCACTCATTTTGTTCAAAAAAGTTTAGAAACGCGCGAAAATGGGCAAAAATGTGGTTTTAAATATGTCTTCGGAAGCGCTCGGAAACCCATCGGATTCTGGTACTTGCCATGAAAACAGCTGATGATGACGCGAGCGGAAGTAATTCTGTGTGAGAAGTTGTTGCTCTTGTTTCGTTGTTTTACAAACTAAATTGTGCTATTTGGTTCGTTAAACCAAAGCAACTGGTTTTAGTTTCAAAGATTATTTTGACAGAACCATGTGTAACTTCCAGAGACTTGCAGGACAGAAAACATACCAGTTCAGAGTTCAAGTAAGTTCAAGTCGTCTTTGCAGCATGCAGGCACTCGGTTCAACTCAAAGAAATCGCTTCACGCAAACATCACTGAGTGAAGTTTGTTCAATGTATTGGCAAAATAAAAGTCGCAAGTTGTAGAACTTCGTTCTTTTAACAATTTCTGTTTCAACTATTAACCTTTAAACATCCAGAAGGACTCCAACTTGCTTTGTCGAATAGCAAATCCTCATTTCAAATCTTCATTTTACATTTGACACTTATGTTGAGAAATTTTAC
This sequence comes from Umimayanthus nakama, assembly GCA_027574985.1. Taxonomy (NCBI): domain Eukaryota; kingdom Metazoa; phylum Cnidaria; class Anthozoa; order Zoantharia; family Parazoanthidae; genus Umimayanthus; species Umimayanthus nakama. The sequence continues at coordinate 7,023 of JAOBRG010364460.1, read as the reverse complement.
AAACAAAACCTGAGCCGCTGAATGTTTTAGAAGTCTGCTAAACCAGCAAAATTTAAAACGAGACTATCTCAAGGTTCATATTAGTTTTATCAGAAAAAATATCATTGTATATCATATTAAACATAAAAAGGTGATAGTTGTGAGTTTTGTAACTTTCAATACACTTCCGCAATAAAATAAAGTAAAAACACGGAGTGAAGAACGCGTTTATTCTTACTTTTTATAAATAAAGCTACAGTTTGTCGTTACAGCGGCGTTTAAAGTAGTTTGAAGGATTCAGACAATGAGACATACTGATTCAAAAGAACCGCTATTCAGTTTAAATAGTTCTTTCCTTGAAATTGCATGTTTGAACTTTTTTTATTTGTTAGTTCTGCATGGACTTCAGTCACTAAACTCTTCTTCAGTACGGCCATTTTAAACCGGCCTGTAGACTACGGGTTTTTTTGTTAAAAAAAACGTTACGTTTTCTGAAACAGCATTTAAATCAAGACAAAATATATCATTTCCAGTTTTAACGATAAAAATTACAACTGGCTACATTCCACATTGACATATTGATTCAGAACAAGCAAAAAAGCGTCTATTGCCTACCAGCATGAAGGGAACTCCATAGCCGATTCACTCGTCCTTGCAGAGACAAAGCTGACCAAAACTGGAACTATCCAGCTAACTCGGACTAGACCTTCAGCTGATTGATTTTGCACGATGACTTGTCAACGAAGGTTCAATATATATATGTTATTTACCGGCTAGGAGGTGCGTATAGGGAAAAACTGTGACCGAGGTCTGAATATGCTGACCGAGGCCTCTGGGCCGAGGTCACCATTTTCGGGCCGAGGTCACAGTTTTTTCCTATACGGACCGACCACAAGCCGGTAAATAACTTATTAATTTTTTACTCCAACGGACAAGCACATCAAGGGGTGAACCAGAGGCGAAGCAGGGCAGGTTACTGTGACCGTGGTCAGAGATAGGAAAATCTTACCCGCTCACGAACACGCTAAGAACCAATCATAACTCAGTATTTGTTACTGTGACCGCAGAGGAAAAAATAAAAGTCAATATAAGTTTGTTGATTGACCTGTCAGTAGATTCAGCAATTGCTTAAGGGGGCAAAATAGGGTCGATTTTAGTGGTTATTAGAAGAGTTTGAGAGGATATTTAAAAGGGTAAAAAGGTTCATGTGATGCAACAAACCCTAAGCGAGCAAGCGCCACTCCTCGGATAGCATACGAGTTGGCGTTCGTCCTATAAATATTAACTCAAAAATTAATATCAAACGTACCTAAAAATCATAGAAACTCCTTCAAAATTAACACTTTTTTCCCAAAATTAACACTTTTTTTCCCAAACTTATCTTCAAAATTTTTCAAAATATTTGTGAGCCTAAATGAACTATGTTACTGTGTTCCTATGATTTAGATTTGTAATATTCCCAATTTGAACGGAGATACCAGCCTTTACATTACAACGTTATTGAGCCTGAAAATTCAACCCTACTCTGTTGCTACCCCTTAAGCAATTTATCCAGATGTGTTTGCAGTTACAAAAGCATTGACCTGAACACCTTTCCTTAGTCTCAAAAACGTTCTCAGCGCGTTCTTAAACTTTAAGTATTTTTTATCCTCACAATCTTGTGAAAGAGGTTTTTGTAAGAAATTGAACGAGTGTACGAAGGAAACGAACCAAAGCCTGCACACTTGTACTAGTTACAAACAAATGGCGCATGTGTTGTGTGATCGGTTAATTGAGAAAAAAAATACTAGAAAATGTTAGTGGAGCTTGCGTTTTTAAGAGGATGTAGCACAAGACCGTTTTCACCAACTAAAAATAAACTTTGGACACAATACTTAAAAAGGTGTATGTTCTGGTACCTGTATCTCAAGGGATGGACAAGACGGAGAGGCCGAGCTTGTTATAAAAAAAACTCCTACATCTCGCAACGAGCGGGCTCGTGTTTCAATTTCTTTTGGCATAAGTTAATTGAAACACGAGCCCGCTCGTTGCGAATTGACTCGTTTCCAGCTTTTCTGCCATAGTGCTCGGTGCCTGGCACAGTGAAACGCGAACGGTCGAAAGTATGGTCGAAGGTTAAAAAAGGTCAGAACTTGCCCAAATTTTAGCTACTTTACAGCAACGGATGATGCCAGGAGTTGGTCAGAGCTGCCTTCAGCGGTTGTTTATCATTCCTTGCCATATCGACATGACGAGGCAGTACGATGTACATGCGAGACACGACTCCCCAAAATCAACACTCGCCAGGCAGTTATATTTTATTCAAAAACCTTAAAAAATAGCAGGCGGGCTCCCTGTGGTACAGGTAAGCAAAACAAAGATAGGTCAAAATCTAGACAACTTTGTAACATGAAAGACACATCTACATCATTCATGCATTTTGTACCTAACCTAGAGCTACAGAAAACAATCAAGAAGCGTTCGTGCCGATGCTTCTGTCCGCCATCTTGACCGCCATCTTGACCGCCATCTTAGACCAGTATACTGCAGAAAAGGGGTACTTAGATTAGCTAAGTTAAGGTTACCGTTCATGTTGGAACGGATCAAAACTTCGAAGTTGAGGTTTTTCCAGATTATGCATATACATGAAATGAACTTCTAGTAAAAAAAATGTTTTTCAATACGTCCAGTAGTTTGCGAGATATGACGAACAAAAGTTTTACCGGAAGTAAAATTGTACGACGCGCGGTTTACTTTAAGAGTGAATTTCTCGAGACAAGTTTTGGCTCAAACTACGAAAATGTGAAGGATCAATGCTCCCTCAATTTATAGTATCATGCCGTCAAATTTGGCAAGTTGGTAAAGTAGTAGCCGAAGACAAAAACCGTCTTGGTGTTTTTTGAAATTCCGCTTCAATTATTTTTTATGACTTAAACAGTGTAGTTTTGTATGCTGAAAATGGGGAATTTTCCTTAAATGCCTGCAAAAAATTAATGAAGACTTAAATCAAAAATCGCCAGGACGGAATTAGAGTAAAAATTGTGCTTAATCTCACAAACAAACTAAAAATGGTCGAAATTGAAATTGACAGCCGCAATGAAACAAACAGTTTGAGTTATGATGCTCGCATTCTTTAATGAACCAAAACTTTTAAACAATGTTTTCACCATCACATAGATAATTTAAAAGCTTTCCATTGATATATAGGTTTGTGGGTGTCCGATGCGTATCAACGGAGTTACATACGGAAAACTAAAAACACCGCTCAAGGTGAACGGTAACCTTAAGCAAGCCGGCAGGAATAGGTTTTGACTAGAATTTAAAGTACTGTGTGATGAATAATTCAGTTATATGTATGGATGAATTTTCAGTAATGTTTTTGTTACAAATAGGTTTAAGCGTTGAAAGTTTATTTTAGCCTCGTTTCCATGCAAGACCGAACGACCACGCGTACGATTTTCAGTAACTTCCCAAAGGTAGGTTTTGATTCATTTTTTTTTTTGTATGATGTCCAGGTGGCCTTGCGGATGTAAAATTCGTTGACCTCTTTTTTCGCAAAAATCCCTGGATTATGTTCTGACAAACTGCAATGTATGCAAGAGTTCAAATCTGCTGCTTCTGTGTGAATGTATGTACAGTCAGTGGTACTAAATTTAAGTGTGTTAACCCTACCTAGCTGGACCAACCCCTTTCGGGGGGGGAATGACACTGACCGGAGGTTAAAAAGTACCCCCCCTCCATCGTAATTTTGGTAATATTGTTTTCAGAACTGTGAAAACTGGCCCAAACATCCTTTGAACGAAGATAAGCCGATTTTGGTGTCATTAGCTACTATTTGTGCTATGACGTCATGCTGACGTCATCAAAAGCAATATTAAATTTGTTGCTAAACATGACTTCTTGGAGATATGGATCCTTATTTCAAGTAGTAAAAGGTTGCCTGTGACAACTTGAAAAAATCTATAGCTTGGTTTGCCATAAAACTTTAGGACGAGTCATAAATGTTCATCATTCTGCTTCAATCTGTTGAATAGTTATTAAAAAACTGTTTGAGTGGGGGCAGGGGAGTCCAGATAGGGTTAAGTCTCTGATACACAGTTAGAAACAAACTCAGTTGTAAAATTGGGTTCGAATTATTACTCAATATTTCAAACGGACTGGTTGCGAAGATTTTGAAATACTTTTCAAATATTTATGCCAAGTTACGTGCCTGATTTAAGTATGTATTCGTTGCTTGAGAAGAAGTAGACGAAACTTTTTTATATTTTTAAGAATAGTTCAACTATGTCAACTTCGAGGGAAAAAAAGTTTTATTTATATAAAGGACCATAAATACCATTTGTTCGCAACTTTTTTTTCTTTAATTTAGATTTATTCAGGAATTTTCTATTTTGATTTTTACATACTTTTAAATACTTTTTGTACAAATAACTCGTTAGTAACTGCTATATAAAGTTTAATTTACAATATAAGGCTCTATATATTCTTAATGCTTGATTATTCAAAGTCAAGCATTGTCACAATCTAACTGTATAAAGATGATGATGCACAAGTGAAAAATCCTATTTTTCGACATGTTTTGTTGGAGGTTTACAACCTAAGTTAATAAAAAGGTTTCTCAGTTGCACCTTCTATCCTCCCCTTAACCTTAACACTACGCAATAAGATAAAACATTGGGCTGTTGTTTGTCATTTTAAAGTGATCAACAGTACATGAGCGTTGGAAAGAGATTTGTCTATTATGTCGAAGGTTCGGACAAATCTTCAAAAAACTTATTTACAACGTCAGTGATAGCTCCGTAAGTCCGTAACCATCGCTTTGTTTTCATTTAAAATTTCTCTTTCAAGTTAAAGTTTACTATTATTATCATCAATGCGTTTTCAGTCAAAATAAATCTGTTTTTTGACCGGAAAAGGTACGAAACTGAACTCTTATTTCGTCAATAATATATTGACAATATTAAATTAAATTTAAAAACGGTAGATGCATCTTTTAGCGCCACACCATTTAAAATCCTAAGTAGGAGTGAAAGACTTTGTTCTGAAGAAATACGAAACTTGCACAATCAATTCACAGGAAGGAAATGTTTGCGTGCCACGGAACGTTAAATAAATCAGTGGGATAACCAGAGGTAAATGTTAAAAAAAAAACGAGAGAACCAATCAGAAATCTAGAAATGCATTATTCAAGTTCACAAAACTAATAATTAACAATTATTCCGTGAGCGCGCGTTTCAGATGAGATTGGGTAAAAGGGTTAACCAATAACAACACTAACAACAAAATTAAAAAGAAAATACTGTACAACCCTTGGTAACCCTTCACCCCACCCCCCAAACCTCGTACCCAGGCTCTGCTCACTCTCCTAGGAGAGCGACAAGCCTGGGTACGAAGCCCCCCCCCCCCACTCCCCTCTTCTCAGATATCAAATGGTCGATCCCCAACAAGTCCCCCACTCCCATCATCATGGGCCTTCTCCTCTAATACATATCGTTGGTGCTCAGATATGGGTAATAAGTTGGATAATACAACGTCTGTGTAGTTGGCATGAAGGGGTAGAACGCGTGCCCGATTGGGGGGCTAACACTGTCCACACAGCTGCATTGCGGCACAGGCCCTCTCTTGTCCTGACTGACTGGCACTTGTTGAGAGCGGACACTGCTGCATCTTTTCCTTAAATTTGCTCGCCGATTTGCAAACCAGACCTGCAATTATATAAATTACCATAAGATACTTTACATAGTTCTTCAATTTTTAAAAGTCAGATAAAATCTTGAAAAAAAAATGAACTCTTTGATAAGTTGGACTTTTCGTTATTTTTGTTTTTGAATTTTCCTTCTTTTTTTTTCGTTTTAAGCAACTTATATCTTTCTAAATTTGCGTAACTATATTCGGTTGTAAATTTATCTTAGTTGTTATAGTTTTAAAAACTATAAAGGCTCGCGTCTCGAGAATTCTTTAAAGCGAAATTGTCCAGGCGTAGAACCGAAGGTTGAGTCACGCGACTTAACAACTCGACATAACAAGCATCTACGTTGCTTTTAGGCAAATCCGCCATGTTGAGGCTTTTTGATATGATAATAACGAAGTCTTGATATAACGATTTTTTTTTATTTCCTTGGCACTTCGCCAAATCGAAGTTTCACTGTTTGCAGGGATTATTGGGTTGAGTAGGATCCAATTCGGACTGCGAATGTTACGATGATATACAGACAGAATTGGCCGGACGACACGATGTTATCATAAAAATATAAAGCTACTTTAGAGAAGTATTCAAAGAACTGTTGGGTGCTATTTAAGCAAAAACTATCTATTTTTTTCTTTCTGCTATTCCTTGTTGCTAATTGGTCAGAGTCAGGAACTCCGGTTGTGATTGCTTTATCCGACTGTTTGCCGGATAACATGCGGACCAATAGCAAAATTCTGTCAACGGGCACACTCCGTTTAATAACTGAACTGCCAACAGGTTAAGAGAAAAAGTGAACTAATCATATATTGAGGAAGAAATAATAACTAAAATATTTATCTCAACCGACCTGTATTCTGGCCTCAGGTAAGCCCAGTTCCTCGGCCAACCCCTTCCGCTTCCATTCGGTGATGTAGGGGCTTCGAGCAAACTCAATTTCCATTATGCGAAGTTGCTGAGTGGTAAACTTTGTTCTGTGTCGTCTCTTGGGTACTGAACCCGTGAAGAACATGCGCCCGTCATATCCCGTATAAACATAAGTCGCCTCTTTTGCCGGGCCTATAAATCAAAAAGAAAAGTTGCTAAATACTAGATTCTCGCTCAATTTCTTTGCTTAGGTGCTATATAACACAACCAAGCAGGTGCTTTCCAACTTTTGCTCTTTTCCAGTAGTTAATGTTTATAAAGCTTATGAGAAAACTTGTACTACCTACTACATTATTATCATAAAAAACGCAAGAAGAAGGAGAAGAAAAAGGGAAAGACGAAGACGAAGAAGATGAAGAAGAAGATGGAGGAGAAGAAGAAGAAGAAGAAGAGGAAGAAGAAGAAGAAGAGGAAGAAGAAGAAGAAGAGGAAGAAGAAGAAGAAGAAGAAGA
>JAOBRG010364449.1:0-12328 GCA_027574985.1 Umimayanthus nakama | reverse complement strand
TTTATATATATATTATCAACAAAATTGTGCTTTGGCAATATGTAAAAGATTTATATCATGCCAATAAAGCTTGTATTGCACATATTGCACTTCTACTACTACTACTACTACTACTACTACTACTACTACTACTGCTACTATTACTACTACTACTACTACTACTACTTCTACTACTACTACTGCTACTACTACTACTACTACTAGTGCTACTAGTGCTACTATTACTACTACTACAACTACTACTAATACTACTACTACCACTACTACTACTACTATTACCTATTACTACTACTACTACTATTACTACTACTACTGCTACTACTACTACTACTACTACTACTACTGCTACTACTACTACTGCTACTGCTACTATTACTACTACTACTACTACTTTTACTACTACTACTACTACTACTACTACTACTACTACTAAATAAATGACAAACGTAGAGGGTTTAACTGTAAACCAAGGTGAACCTGATCTTATGTTCACTAACGTGTTCCTGGTTTAGAAAAAAGCGGAGAGTACAGGTCAACAAGAAGAAGCTCAGGTTACTTCTAACTTGGGAAAGTTATCTGTTGCTACCGGCGCCACGTCCAGTGCTGATCCGGAGATGTCTGAACGTAAGTTGCAGGAAAGATATGATTGGTAAAAAGAACTTTAGAACATAGCTGCCAACTCTTCGCGCGCTTTTTGTATGGCGCGAGCGTGCATCTAAATCTCGAAAGACGCACGCCCGTGCGTCTATCAAATCGCGGGATTGCATTCAACCAATCAAAACGCTCAGAATATTTAGGAGAATTCGGTATTTTATCAGTTTTCGTTTTAAAAAGTTCCAATGTTCTATAAGAAATGGTCCATGATTTAGCCGTGCATCTATCGAGTTATGGATGCACTTGGGAAGTTGGGAGAGCACTCGAGAAGCTAGAGAAGCACTCGGCTTCTCCTCGTGCCACTTGAACGCTTCTCTCGTGCTTTCCCAACTTCCCGCGTGCATCCATGATTCGATAGACGGACGCCAAGCATGGACCATTTCTTTTAGAGCTTGGAACCGTAAAAAAAAATGAATTTAATATTCTTAGATTTATCAACCACAAGTTGGACTTTATTAACACTGAATTGACTAAAAAATACATTTCATTGGAACTTATACTCTACTGCTATTTTGAACTCAAACAGAAATCAAATTATTAGGGTCGACGAATGTTAATGCCAGACGAATCTCGTGTGCGTAATTTATTTTTCTCGTTCGGGAATTTTTTTGTCGCAAAAGAATCCCTTGTTTCTTTACCACACGTTTTTTTATTGTTCTAGTAACTAATAAATGCATACATTTAAAATACAAAGCGGATTACTCTAAAGGGGAAATTGGGAAATGGGACAACTATTTGGTAAGGACGTGGCTCTTTTGTCTCTTACTGTGATCGTTTAACAAAGCAGCACTCTTGTGTTTGTTTGGTGTGTAATGTTTTAACCTTAGAAGCCTCGAGGAAGCTTTTTGGCTTTAAGTTTCTGACCCTTCATTAGTTGTCAAAACTTTCGTACAACCGCTCTTTGTTCGTTAAATCATCTTTTGACCTTAATTAAGTAACGTCACAGTTGATAACTTCATTATAATAACTCAGGCAAAAATTTATTAGTTGGATATACACGTCTGCTCCGACGAAGGGGCTATAATGGAAACGTCAGCTTAACACCACATCCTACAGTCAAAAACATATACCATATCAACTTTTGTTGATCAAACCAATTCGTTAGTTAACTGCGAAATTTCAATTTTTTGCTAAAAACTGACTAAAAACTGACAACTTTACGATAGTTTCTCACCGCTGTGTGGAATTCGCTCGCTAAATGCTGTTTTCTCCTCACTTTCAAGTATCATAAATTAAAGCTGAATAAAAACTGAAACTTAAAAATCCAAGATAGCGGCCACCTGTGACGCCATTTTTGTAGCTATGTGTCGAAAGTAGACAGGGGTCCGATTGACCCCCTTTCATGTGTTCGTGTAACATTTTTTGTTGGAGGCTTCTAGGATTAGGGTTATGGTTATTATTGTCGTTATTGTCTCGATGAGCAAATCAGAGGGCATTTTCTAGCAGCTACTTGTCGACCCCAACTCTTTTCCAAATTTCCGAAAAAAATCTGATGCATGCGCAAGAAAAACGAGGAGCACATGGAAGTCGGTTTTTGCCTTGTGTATTAAGATTCTAATATTAATCTTGAAGCTTGCTATTTATCTTAACTTCTGTACTTAAATGCAAAGTTGTGATCTTTTTAGTATGTATATAGCACCAATTGAACTTCCATGGACTAGGGCAGTTCATTTCAAATTTTGAAAAATACTCTCGAAATTGTGCAAATAAATTCTACCCAGTTCAAGACCACAGCAGTATGTTGTATGTAGTTCCTATAAAATCCAAACAAAAATCATTGGCTAATTTAAGGAGTTCTACGATATTACAGTTAAAAATCTGATATGTTTTTACGTATACGACAACAACTTATAGTTTGTAGTACCCCGAGTTTATATGTTAATGAAATTGTCCCAAATGATCTCACAACTTTTAAGGGTACCAAGTTACAAAAATGACTAAAAAGTTAAAAGTACTTGGAAGTTGGTTAACATGAACTGTGTTAAATCTAATTGTTGTTACGAAGTGAAACCATTTGTGTCTTGTTTTGCAGCTCAAGAACAACAGTGTAGTGTCACTTCTCCTCTGTTCAGGATGCCAACATGTGAAATCTGCAAAGAAAGAAGCTCACAAATTATATTTGCTAGGTGTAAGCATCTGGCATGCAAAGTTTGTTCCCAAAATATGAGCATGTGTCCGTCTTGCAAGGAACCGGCAACAGAGGAAGATAAAATTGATATCTTCACCATTGCTCAGCCTCATAATTAAAGTTACGTAAAGTGAAGCGGTATCTTACAGTGAGCTGCTTAAAAAAGAAATAACGTACAAACAAGATTTACATTGAAAATGTTTAATCTGATTAAGATAATAACCAGGAAGGAAAGAAGGAGATGAATCAGAGGAACTATATTCCTTCCGCCAATTTTGTCTAAACTTTTATCATATTCCTTTTAAACGTTTTCTTTTCTTTTTGCTGTTTTACAAGCTCTAGCTATAGCATTTCTTTTAGATTAATGTTGTCACAAAAACAGGGTCCGCATCGTATCAATTGCCAAGGAGGGTTTGAACTGTAAGCCTAGTTTCCATAGGATCGCTTACGATATATCGCTTAAGATCGCTGGACTGATCACCGGAGCATAAGATCGCTGACGATCGCCCAATCGCTGAAAAGTGTTCACATAATCGCTGACGATCGCCCGATCGCTGAAAAGTGTTTGCGTATAATCGCTGAAAATCGCTGGCTGTATTTTCAGCGATCCAGCGCTCGTGAACGATAACTTTGAAACCAGGCTTTAAGCCAAGTTTCAGTATGATTGCTCAATCGCTGAAATCACTGAAGTATAGGATCACTCACGATCGCTGACGATTGCTGGCAGGTGGAAAATGTGTCCATATAATCGCTGACAATTGCTGGCAGTATTTTCTGCGACCCAGCGATCGTGAGAGATACTGAATATGGAACTAGTCTTTAGCAATCAGTAAGGCAGCCGCGACCAGGAAAGTACAAAACAATGGGTTTGCACCATATTTCACTTGTGAATGCAACTATTCTACCACCTGGTCACCATCGAAGAAAATACAGCTATTTCAAAAAAGTTTGTCAGAGACATTAATTGATACTGGAACCGAATGGAACTTTGGGTACAGTCATAATATATTGTTAACGGGCCAGCGAAGGTCGTTACTGTATGGCCGTAGCATTATGTGATGAATCTGAACTCTATCTTGAACAAATTCGACGCTAATATATTAGTAGTAGATTGTTTGCTAGTTCCTTGCGGTTTCGGTATCAACTATTGGCTACGACAATCCAGTTTTTAAAAATAGCTGTATACAACGTGTAAACCAAACTTTTGGGTATTGTAGAGAACGTGAACATTGCAAACAAACTACCATGATTTTAGTTCGCACTCTTTCTCTACAAAGGCGACTAAACGCAATGAAAAGAGGATGTAAGAGAGTATATTTTTCAGTAGCTCTCGTTAAAGCTGTTGCCTTTTTCGGCTGTTAAAGCTTAGATTCCATTTGATCTCTCACGAACGCCGGATCGCTGGAATCAATGAAGCGTAAGACCGTTCACGATCACCCGATCGTTGAAAAGTATATCCATATAGTCGCTGACGATCGCTGGCAGTGTTTTCTGCGATCCGACGATTGTGAGAGATCGTATGGAAACAAGGCTTAAAGGCCGCTACTGACGCATGGTTGAAAAGCATTTTTGGGTTTGCAGTTGACAATTATTGAACAGTGAATTTAGTAATATACTACACCAGCGAATACAAATGGCAAAATGTTTTTTTAACACACTATTTTTAGACAAGTGTTTATTTGCTTCTCGCAATGTAGCGTGTTTAACTAAAGGCACATGCAAACGGTCGCAACAAGTCACGACATTGTTAGCCCAACACTGCTGAGAGCTGTTGGCATTTGTTGCGTGGTCCATGCAAAGGAAAACAACAACTACCAACACTGTTGATGGTTGTCCAAAGAAGCGATACTTTCTGGTACAGTAATCCTAAAAAAAATTTCAATGCGCATGGGCAAATGTTTTCACGAGGCCAACATTGCTGAGGCTCCATGCAAACGAGCGTAACATTGCTAGGCCTCGTCGGTCACAGAATAATATAAATGTTGAGACTTGTTGCGACAAAAGTTTGACCGGTTTCATACTATAAATGGATCTACCAATAAGGCCAATATATGTCATATATGTATTTCAGTGGCAGCTCTTTGAGGTGGTTGCCCAAGCTGTATTTTTGCTGTTGGGTGTTTTGGGATCAAATTTAAAGACTTTGTAAGGCAGTATACACGTCTTTCACGATATCATAGCTATTGGATAAAAAAATACACAAATAAAGCTTGCTCGCACATTTTTTTGTTTTCTTCGTATCACTTGCAATGCACCTTCTGGGTCGTTGTGAGGCAATTTAGACGATTCCTGTTTCTAAGTTTCCCAGATGAAGAACTCTTGAAAGAAGGAAACAACAGATCCGACTGTCTGTTAGCTTAAGTGAAACTCATTGAGCTGGGCGTTACAAAATTTTAACAGCGTACTTGTGGCTAGATTATCTACTCTTGGGAATCAACATGAGCAATAACCTCAACAACGTGAGGTAAATAACCCTTTTAATACCATAATTGAGCAGTCAGAGCTTGTAGGTATCTGTTCATGGACAAAGTCGGGGATCAACGGTCAAGTTCAGGATTTAAAAGACAACTGTTGTATCCACTTTTTTCAATATTGTTAAAAGCTATTTAGAAACCTTACATCAAAGTTTATTTTTCAAATTTATCTTTTCGTTTACAAAGTACTTACAAGTAAAACAGACAAAGCCGGACAATAAGTAAAACAAAAAAAGAGATGCATGGTGAAAATGGAGCCCATCTGGAGCAGCGAAAGCTTTTAAAAGGGTGCCCTAGTCCCATCAAAGCCAGTAGCGACGTTATTGGGAAGTACATCAATAAGTTTGATTGGGCTTGGTGACACCTAAACGAAGGATTTTCAAATCAACCGAGTTTGCTTTCCGAATGTCTTAATGTACGATAAGTTAGCATCAGCAGTTTGAATGTCTTCAATGAATTTGCTTTTCTTTGAAATTTTGGTGTTCGTTCTCATCCAAAAAGGTCTCTAAAGCTTTGTCTGTCCAGTCGCATTCAGTTTCTTTAAAGCTTTCCATAGCAATCGAGAATTTCGGGACTTTTTAAACTTCTTATTACCGTAATTGAATAGGCTCCACATCTATTGTTCAGGCAGTGTTTGGAGACGACGCCTTGAATGAGACTCTTCCAAAATCAAGCTGTTTCTTGTGGGAGTTACTTCCAAAAAGTCGCCATAATGACGGGAAGGTTTCCTGTGCCTGCGGCTTATCACATTTCCGTTTCATAGGCGCGTGCATGCTTGTCTTCAATACAGAACTACAAGTTTAATTTCAGTTCAAAATGTTGGTCGTTGTTTAGAGTAATCACATCTACTTTTCTCAGCTGACGGTATGAAACTCACGTATACTTTTGTTGCAATTTTTTTACTTCACAGATCTGCATTTTATTAGCGGCTAGAATTGTAAGACGGCAATTACTGAAGCCAAAACTTGTAGTCGTAATACAAAAATCATGTTCAGAGTTTGTGTCATAATAGTGAACAGAAAGCTTCGCGGGTAGGGCATGCTGGATCCTTTATCATTTGACGGAAGCCAAAGGTTTTGTTAAATATTTGACGAGGTCGCTTATCCTTTTTATTTTGCTTGGGTGAGGAGAATTTTAATGGGACGAAAGTATTAGATATTGCTGCGTAAAAATTGACAAAATTGTTGTTTGTGCCTGCTTACAAACTTGAGTTTCTTGCTAACAACCCTCGGCCAACCACGACACGAGGGGAACTCACCCTCGATTCAGTCCTGTCTTATTTTTGTACCTCCACCACTGAGCCCGTTCATTTTGAAAACAGCAGTTTTCTTGGCTAGTCCTTGCGTTTGCCTGTTATCTGTGCGTGATCGATCGGCTGCGAAATGCAATATGTGAACATGGTCCACCTCAAAGAAAGAAACCTGGCTATCAGTTATCTTTCGAAGGAAAAGTAGGGGAATATGAAAAATACAAGGCTTAAAACAGATTTCATAGTGCCAGGCAAACTTTGGCCTCCACCAAAACATGGATTTGTTGTCTGCCCTGCTCGACATGTAATTTAAAAAGTCAACAACCTGGAACACGGCAACCTAGGTCAACTTTGACAATTAGTGTCTTTGTGTTAAAATGTATAACTGGGAATCGAAAACACCGATATTGACGTTTAGAAGTACAAAGATTATATTTTGTCGTGATCTTAGACAGCTTTTTGAGCAGTGATCGACTGAGACAATAAGTTCAGGGTCAGTGTTGTGTTCAGTGCTAAAACAGTAACACGTAACTAACTTTTCTTTGCTGCTTTGCTCCTGTGGCAGTTTTTTGGGTGTGCTGGAGTTTTTGAATTTTTATTAATAACTCTCCTTGTCCGCGAGTGTGTTTTATGCGATTACCTGTGCAACTAAAATTGTTCAGCAAAAGTAAACCGTGAGCTGCGAGTGGGAAAAACGGCCGCCAAGCTCGAATAGTAGTTTACGACATTTCTTAGTTTGCGGGCTGCGATTCTCTGCTTTGGGCGATGGTTTGTAGATTCTTTAAATTTTTGTACTCAGTAAAATTTGTCTCGTTGAAAGGCAGTACTAATACAACGAAAAATTTCTGCGCCACGCCGGCAACAGAGCTAGTATCTTTTGTGTTTTAGTTCCAATTTTATTAGTATCTAGTTTCAATCTTTTAAAACTATTTTTTTAAATTTGTTCCAAGAATTTAAGTTTCGATCTGATGGGGATTGGGAAATTTGAAAACTGCTACTCTGTAAAATAAAAATAAAATTAAAAACCCACCGCATAACTACAAGGAGGTAGTTTTGAAACACCGCACATCGCACACCGTAGATGTTTGATATCACCGCAATACCACGATATGTAATTTTATTCACGGAAAAACAGCACACAACATGAACAACACCGTTTCACCGAATCCCATTATCTCCCCAATGAAGTGAAACAAAACAAAGTATGCCGAAATGAGCGCGATGAGAATCACTGAGTATATGTATAGCCCGACTAGTGACACTTTTAAGTTGTCGGATACAGTGTACAGTGTGATTCCTTCTTGTTATTGGATGATTTTTTTTTAACAAAAGCGAAGTTTATTAGCAAAAAATAGTACTAAACGAGTAAAAAGTATGTCTCAAAATGCTGGAAATGGCTTTTTTCGAGACTCAAATTTTCAAAAGTTTCTTGGGGGGGAGGCATACCCCCAGATCCTCCCCAAAAGCTCGCGCCTTTGTGGCTTGTTTGTGCCTTCCCCCCTATTTGAAAATCCTGGATCCGCCCCTGTTTTTCTCCTTGAAACTACATTCTAATTGTACAGCACCTGTTCTTTTTGGAAAGAGGATTCCGTGCCGTCTGGCACGGGTAGGATTTAAAATCTCTCCAGGCTGTGCTACCAGATTTGAAATTCAAAGTTGTGGGTAAATTACCTACTTTTATTGATACAATCTACAGTATTTCAGCAGAAGACACATGTGTTGCATTGAATCAACTGAGTTTATTAAGCGGTTTAAGACTGCATTAGCCGGCTAAAATTAAATCTAACGAACTTGTAACTGTTTTTCATTTATTTAAAGGATTTAGTAATGGCGAGAGAAAGGCACAAAGAGGAAAACGATATCAAATACAGAAGATGGAACATATAAATTGTTACTATCGTTATATTTTAGTTCTTGTAACATCACGGTTTTTTCACGTTTTAAAACGTCTTACTCGAAATGTAATAGCCTGAAACAAGTAATGCTCGCCTCCGGATCTTCAGAGATGATACTGCACTATAGACCTATAAATATTACAACAGCCAAGCAAATTCCCGCAAGAAAGTGCTTCAGCGACAGTACACGCGTGTTTTACAAAAAACCGAAACTCCTTGTTGATGCCATTTTAGTAAGTCCCAGGGCCCAGTTGTTCGAAGGCGAGTTAAATTTAATCCAGGGTTAGGCGAAACTTAAAACAAAATTCCTTCATCTGGAAATGCATCTGGTCTTCCCAAATTATCATTGAGGAACACTTCAAGGAAACCCATGCAGTTATGTAAATCAAAAATTACAGCCGAAATTGTTCTTTAAGGAGGTAAACTCAATCGTGAGTTAAATTTGTAACTCTGGGTTAGCGCTAACCCATCTTCGAGCAACCGGGCCCAGATGAATAATATTTACTAGAATTTATCAATGGTAAGGGGGAGCGCTGCGAGCTGTAGCTACTATTCACCATTATAAAAAGAAAAGCTAAACGATTTATACTAATAGTTTATCTTATTTCATTTTTTAACAATACATAAAAATTTTCTTCTAGTTGAAAACTAGTCTTATATTTAAAACAGAACTTAGCATGAATTTGTTCTTTACTTTGATATTCTACATTTGGGCAAATCAGCTATTTCATTCTTTTTAACCCCAACACGCATCTCAAGTTGTTATGTAAAACATTTTAAAAACTGAATTATGTTCTTTGTTCTTGATCCTTTTTCAGGAACTTGCAGGAGGAAATGACTTCCAATGTTTCCTCCACGGATGCAGAATTTGCGTGTGATACGTGCATTCATGCACTACCTTGAAATCAAAATATTTTGTACTTGTTCAAACCGTCTAAAAGATGAAATGAAAAACGTTTTCGAACAAGAAACACAAGGAAGTGATTAAAACCTCTTTTTAGACATATTCCCAGCTACACACAGGCACACGACCGCTCATAACTCAATAGTTTCAAACATATAACAAAAAAAAAACCCCGAATATATAAATATAGACTAAAATACGAATGACTCATAAACACGTGGCTTCGTGATATAAGCTTTGTCGGAAAAGTCAAAAGCAATTGTTAAAGGACTTACAACTGAGACATCACCAGGATTTCACTACCAGCCCTCTTGATACTAATCTTCCCCTGAATGTTTAGATTTTCATGAGTATCACATTTTTAAAACACCATAATATGTTACTGCTTTACTTGCAGCCGGATATTTTTCTTTGGAGCAGCCCTTTCAATGTTTAATGGTAGTTACGAAATATGTAATGGTTTTCGTGATCAACTAACATGTCTTAATTACATCATGCACCTGTTTGGGTTTCTTGGTTTATGCTGTTAACGGAATTGGAACACAGTTGACCGGAAAAACCTAAAGCGTCCTACCTCCCGCTTGCTTTTTACTACGCAATAGGAAAAGCTATAGAATTAGAGCAATAAAAATGAGACAAAATTCCATAACGGCAGATATTGATAACTCTTCAGAAAACTGAATAACATTTTATATAGGTTAAATACATAAGTTCACTCTCATACACCATTATAATTAGCAAATTCTTCGACAAACTAACAAATAAGCTTGAACGGGTTTGAAAATTGTTTTAATATTCAAGTTTCTTTAAGAAATGTAGAATATTTCTCATTTACTATTGTTTCAACGTTTTGCGCTCTGCATGGTCTTAAGTTCGTGATTGTATATAGATGAACTTCAGTTCTGTTTCCTGATACAGCCCGATTGAATGTTTAAGTCTGACTTCCCTTTGGCTTTCCGCAAGTAACAAACCAAACTACGCTTACTTTTGAAAGAAAACCAAAAAATCCAAAATTGTGAAATGTTTTGAAGAACAAATAGTGTTTGACAAGACTCTTCTTAATTGAACGAAAACCTTTTTATTCCGCATTTTAAATCTTATGTGTTTGTATTTAAAACGAACTCGTGCTATACTAATGAACTTCTATATACATACCATGCGTTCTTATTTAAGAACATCTAGCGAAAATCGCTTGAGTTATCCTCTTATGCTCTTTTATTGAAGAAATAAAATATTTATATTAAGTTAATGTAATTTAACGTTGAAAGCACACATTAATGGTATGTTGTTGTTGTTCTATGACTAAATCCTGCTGGGGCGTGTTTTTTGATTTTTACTATTTTTATTTAATATGAACAACGTGGACTTTAATTATTAATAACAATATTAAGTTCTGTAGACGCAGAGTTTCACGTGATTAGTTTGTTATTTTTTTTATTACCAGCTGTCGTTCTAAGCTGCAAATAAAAGCTGTGGCAAACTCACTGACCAAGCTCACACAGAAGCCTCTAAACTCAAGATGACATCGCAGTGTAACGTTTTCTTGATACTCGTGCTGTGCACGATATTGATGTACTCTTTTCAAAATACTGACGCAGCAATGGACCTGTGTACACATCAGCGTTGTGCTAAGACGCAGAAACGATCCTTTCATCAGGTAATTATGAGTTTTGCATTCACTACAAGTGCCAAGATTAGCGATAAGTGCTAAAATGTATCTCTTTCTATAACTATAATTCGACATCTTGTCAAGAATAGTCTGTAGTTTCTGTTCTACATTCCCTATGCAACGAAAAAACAAAGACACTCTTCTTAGTAAATCAATTTTATTGTTATTGCTTCTCGAATAAGAAATAAAATTCTTTCTAAACATTTTACTTGTTCATGTCCTAGTTGAAAGTTTGAATATTGTGCATGCAAAGAGCAACTTTATTGTGTGCTAAGTATTTCTGTCGAGTTATAAAACAAGTATCAACGACGTTTTTTGAGTACCATTCTTAGACTTAAACTAACGGAAATATCAACATGGACGATCAAAATGATAGAAGGTGTAAAAAGCCAGCCGTACCACAACTAAGAAGGCGCGGGAAGTAGATAGCACTGAAGGAAACGTGACTGAGAAGCCTGTTCCTGAACAAATGACAATAACAATGGTGATAGTAAGAAAATGATCATTACTAATAACGCTCTTTACAAACCATAACAACTTGTAATAGTGCACATTTGTTATTTTCGGTTTCCAATCGAAAACATAAACACGCTATTTTAAGAAACTTCGTTTTTATTTTTGTACATTTGCTGAAAAGGGTACAAACAAAAAACAATTAAAATCACACTTGCTATTAAAATGATTATATAGTCTATTGGTTTGAAGTTCTGTAAATATTATAGTAGCTATTTTATTTTGTGACTTCATTTTTCATTAATTTAGTTAAAATTTATTCGTAGTCTTGTATTGCTTCATTTTCCTCAAAATCTTGTATATACTACAAAACTAAACGTATATATTATAGGTGCAGAAACACCCACTTAACCTTTTAGGTTGTATATTTTTGCACCTCCTGTTTAAGCAAATTGTATTATCACTATTGTTTATCACTATTGTAAATAGGAAATAAAGAACCTTGAACCTTGAACTCATGTTTGACTGCTTATAGCTTTTTTCAGGTCATAGACAACCCTTTTTGTTATTTCAGTTACGGAATTTTCCTTTTATAGTCATAAAATGAGAAAAAACTCAAAATGATTTGTTTTCATTCCATTTTCGGAAAAACTACCTTGAAGGCGATCAGTGGGGTATCCCCAAAAAGCTTTCATTTTGGAAACGAACGCAGAACTGTTTAAAATTCTATGTTTAATAAATAATAATAATAATAATAATAATCTTTTTTTCTCAGGATAAAAGGTACATATCCTAAGTTACAGTTCTATACATATATGATTACAGTTCTATAAATACAATGTGAAAAAATATATATATAAGCTTAAAACTAACTACTATACTTTAAAAAAAACTTTAAAAAC
>JAOBRG010364438.1:0-12331 GCA_027574985.1 Umimayanthus nakama | reverse complement strand
AATTAGTAGGTCATACACTAATTGCATGCCAAAGGGCATGTGCATATGTTTAACCGTTTCAAAAATCTTGGGGGGGGTTCAACGAACCCCCCCTTGCCTGTATATGTGTGGCAAAATAGCCTGCCTGTTTAAGGGTTAATCAATGGATGTAGCTAACTTACAGTATTTTTCGTTAACATCGTATTTTCATAAATGCAATCAAAGTTCAATTCATACTCATATGTCAGATTTCTGCTTTGCAGTCATTAAACCTTGATACAGTCAAGAAAAAATTTATTCTTGTACCACAAGACTAAATTTGATCACACTACTGGCTTATCATTTTTAGCCAAACGCCAGCTTCACAATCAAGCACAGTACTAAATTTACTTGTAAGTAGTTCGATTGATAGGCAGCACCACCTGTGAACATAGTGGACTGTAATATCATTAGTGAAGATACATGTACAAATATTGTCTAAAATGTATTTTTAATCTATTGATCTGTTTCTTTGCTCAATACGGTATACAAACTGTACATGATTGTCAAAATGGTATACTGATCCCTTGTGATTAAAACTGACCTCAGCTAATATAGCAAACTGCTCTTGTCGTCAGTAAAAGTACATAGCATTTTGGATCAGTCAATTCCATTGGAGGTCTAACTCACCCTGTCTTGAATTGGGTTGGATAACCTAAAATATTGGCTATATACTCATTACTTTGGGCATGTAAGCCACCTTATGACAATAAATTTAGAAATGTTTATAATGATAAAAAATTGATTTTTAGGAATGAATACAGGTAATAAGAAAATAGGGCTATTTCAGATTTTGGAAGGGACCAACACTTGGGAGTTTGGGTTGGGGTTAAAACACTAAAACGTATATCACAAAAATCAATACATATGTACTTTGGCATTAATGGGTATAACATTACTACCTCTTTCAGCATTTTTGCATTTTAATGTCACAGAAAAATATCAAAATAATTCTCTTAATATATATTATTTTTTGGCGGGTTGCTTGGATAGAGGGTAGAACTTTAGTCCCAGAAAAAATCAAAAATATTTACTATTCACTTGAAATTCAAATCTTTACATACAGTAGATCCAACATTAGTCATAAAACTTCTAGAAACAGGGGCTGTGGAAAAACTTTAAAAAATGAGGAGGAGGAAACCTCAGTAATCCTCCTGGATTATGGGGGGTTAGAGGTTTTTCTTCTCCAGTGTAAATCAGTATGAAATATTTATAGGGACAGTTAAGATCTTTGGGGCCAGCAACATAACTGGTATTGATATGTGCCAGACTTTAAAAATATAATCAAAGTTTTATTTACTTTGAAATTTAATTTGGAATTCTGTGTTCTCCCTAAAGCCTTTAACACAAGCGGACTGCTTGGTTTAAAAACCTGTCACTTGGCTTAGGGATAACACTGCTTTGCCTTCGGCAAATACTCACCTGTCAAATGCCAAATGTTACTGAAAACAAACTAGTCTTTTCTAAAACTTTTTCTCTAAATCTTTGCCTTTTAATGCTATCTTTCTGCATTCTGTAATTAGATTGATATTAAACTCATTTTTCTTAACAAAAACAGCAGCATGGTTTAAAAGCAAACCACCCCTTGTTCTTGGTATAAAATCTTGGGGAGAACACTGGAATTGGGTGTTTACATGTATTTACAGTGTACTTGTGTTCATTCTGGAGGTCATGGGTTTGAGCTCCACCAGGGTCCTAGATTTTTTTCTCTTTCTCTGTGTTTACCCGCATCCTTTCTAAGGCTAATGCTCAGAGACATGCAATATTTGGGATAATATTAATTTTGTTAGAGCTTATACCTCCTATAAGCTGAGTGCAAGGTCCGTATGGCAAATGATGGACCGAGTTTTTTCCTTCTTTTTATGGCTCAAGTGCAAAGTTCGAGGGCCATGAAAACAAAGAAGGAGAAAATGAGGATCCATAACTTGCCGTACAGACTGAGCAAACGATGCTAATAAGATGTTTATCATATGGCTTTGTTGATTATTCCGGTTTTGAGAAGGTAATCAAGAGCTAGTGGTCCGTACGGCTACTTTTGGACCTGGAATTGACCAATCACAGCACGCAAAATCATTCAGCCATATGATAATTTAACTTATCTCACTTAAACCATTTACATATATTTATTTATTTAGTTTATTTTGGTGTGAAAACGGATATACTGTAATTAATGGAAATAACTAGTTCTAATTTTTTAAAAATGGCAAGTAACCTTCACATCCCCCTTCCAAAAAAAATTTATTTAAATTTTGGCCTGAGCTCTTTTCTCTACTGTATCAGGCCTGCTGCTTCCATGTCGTTTGTACAAATGTGGAAACTGAGAACTTCATCACGCGAAAATGTCCCTCAAAATGGCCGAAAACCTATTAAGTTAACTAGTAGCAAATAAAATATCAGATCTTTTTCCAGTTTTGGCAATTAAAAAATTGTTCTACTCATGCTTGTTAGTATTTAGGTTATGATTGCCGACTCGGTGATCTGATCGCGTAAACGCTGTGTGGAGTAGTTGATAACGTCAAAACGTGCGAGTATCACTAATAAATGACTAATCAGAATGAGAATGTTAGTCAGAGTGTAAAATGACTCAAGAGAATGGCGCATTTCAAATGTGTGAGTTGTGTCATCTGATGCACAAATGCAGACTTGTGTAAAATGCACAACTTACCTTCATCAATCTGATTATGAATCGAGTTTGGAATACTGGATGCCCGGCCAGCCAAGCGTCGAGTAGCGATCGATCGAACACGTGAACGAGGTGCGCGATTTCAGGACTTGTAGCTTCAACTTGATTACACTTAATAGCTTGATCGATCTAGCAGCACCTTTCATTGTCTTCCTTTTAAATAGTCTTTTTGAACAACACAATATGAACACCATTTCTCTGTTCTACGACACAAAGTCAGTTGAATAAACCGCCAAAGAGCATGCACTTGGCTTTACCGCTGATGGCGCATTTACCAACGTGCAGGCGCAGTCCTTGTGATTAGCCTTAACATTTAGTTGCAAAACTTTTTTATGCTTAATTTTCCGTATTTAAAGAACTATCAACTGTATTTCTCTGTGTTGTTGTAAACTTAAGTAACAAGTTGGGTTAAATAACAATCTGAATTTAAATAGTCGGTTGTTTTTAAGCCAACCGGAGCCTGCATGAACGCATACAAACTTTCAAAAACACTCAAGTGCGCAAGTGGGGTATTTTTACCACCCTTCCCAAAAGGTTTCTTTGACCTAAGCTTTAAAGCAACTAATGTGAAGTTGGTATTAGATTTTTTTAAATTCAGAACGTTTCATAACTTATAGCTAGTTAGGAATGCAAAGATAAAATTTGCAAACCAAAGAAAACAAATAAATTGAAATTTTTTTCTAAGTCTTCGTTTCTATCCTTTTCTTCGACATTCCACAAATGACCCGTGTTGGTACACGTTTTGTCTTGATTTCAAGATAACGTGTTTTTGTTTTTTTGATAAAAAAAAAAGAGTTTTTGAAAAATTCAAGCTGACGGACGCAATGTCATGTGCTTTGCCACGTCACAAGCAGCCAAAGCTTAGAGTAAGTAAGTGATGTTGTAGATCGAGTCGATTGGGAACAAACGTCGAGTTTGCACAATTGTTGTTGTGAAATGGCACAAAAAGTAAAAATTTCTTGCCTTAGCTGTTGCTCTCTTGCGCAATTTTTGTACGTTTTGAGGCCATTCGATGCGATTTGGAAGAGATATTAGGAACTTTAAGCAGCTTGGACGGGAACGTCAACGAAAACGGCTGCTGAACTTTTAACTTTCTTTTTACAAGCGATTCTTTTTGTTTTTCCTCAAGGTTTGTAAATATGAAAAACTAGAAGCTTTGTTTTTAAAACTGCATGAAGATTGAAACGATTTTAACCTCTCTATTAATTTCAGAGTCTTCCCACCAAGAAATACCTATTTATTTTGTTGTTGGGGAACTCATAAATCTATATCAGCCGTCAGTTGTTAACGTTAAAACATTTGTTTGATTGTTCTGTTTTGACAAGAAAAACTCGACTAGTTTTTTTTAAACAAACAACGATGAATTACCAAAGACTAGTGAAACCAATGATAGCAGAAGGTGCCCGATGCTTTTATCTCTGCTGTTATTAAATTCGTTGAAAATTAGTGTTTGTTTTTATGTTTCTGATTGGCTCCTTTTAAGAAAAAAACTCAGCTTTGAGCCGCAGTAAGCTTGGTACCTTTTTGAGTTCAATAAAAATTTCTTGACGAGCATCCTTCCTACTTTTCTATGGGAGTCCCCCCCCCCCCTCCCGCCCCCACGACACTGTTTTTTGGGGAGGAAAGGGACCCTACAGCTGCAATAAGCTGAAAAATGGTCAAATCGGACTCCCTCCCCCACCCCCGGTCCCAACGATGCTTAGCTATGTTTTGCTGTGTTGAAAAAATTCAAAGGGTACTGAACTATTACACGAGCAAACAATTAGTAATGAAATAAGTCTCTGAACAAAGAAGAGAACACTCAGAACCATTGGAAATACAACAAAATGTCACGTTAGAACACATCAGCTCTTTATTATGTTACCAAGTACATGTAAATCAAAACATAGTGAGACTGCAGTTCCGATTTATCAAGATTCGACTGCTTATATACAAAAGGTTTCGTAAAGTTAAATACAAACTACAGGTATTTACATTTTTTTGAGTAAGTTGTACTGTCTGTTTTTGCTCGAGATTGCCATAGCAGAGTAAGTGACACTAGATAAAGTAAGCAAGGTTAGCAGTGAAACAATGATCCCTAGACCTGCTTTTCCAGAAGACGTGTCGAACCAGTGCGAGGAGTTGGTGTCTGTTGCACTTTGGGTGTTCCTCTTTGTCTGAACTTTGGGTTCCTCATCTGAAGTTTCGACCGAATAAGATAGGTCTCGTAAATTGCAAACGTTATCTAAATGAACATTTATACAACTTTTGGGTTGGGAAGAAAAAGAAGAGGAGTTTGAAAAACATTGTAAACTTAACCCTTAAGGCGGATGTAGAGGGAAGGGGAGGAGGGGAAAGGGTGCACAGAAATTGAAAAAGCGAACCATGGAAAAATTGGAGTTCACGTCGAACAGCTAGGAGAGGATACGTGGGAAAACGAAAAAAATGTTTTGACGAAAATTGGCCTAAAAATTGGCGCAGAAACTGAACTTTTTTTAACGAAACCCTACTCCCCACAAGATCAAACGAAGAGTCCTTACGAAAAAGTAAGGACTATCTGTAACAAAATATATTTGATTGACCTATACCCAATATACGGGAAAAAAATGTCCGGATTCCGCTGTATTTGTCGGCTGAGAATGACTGAAGAAAGTTGTTTTGTTCA
Source organism: Umimayanthus nakama (assembly GCA_027574985.1). Lineage (NCBI taxonomy): Eukaryota > Metazoa > Cnidaria > Anthozoa > Zoantharia > Parazoanthidae > Umimayanthus > Umimayanthus nakama. Next base: position 6,986 of record JAOBRG010364438.1, on the reverse strand, counting down.
TAGACACAACACAGTGGTCAAGCCGGGGTTCAATCGAGCTTACGACTTTTTGGTTAGGAGTCAGACACGCTCCAAACGGAATTGCGTGTTGCCTCCAACATTTTTGATAATGTAATGAGGACTAACTTGTTCGCTGCCCAGTCCAATATGTGGGTTGCGGTTGGACGATAGAGTTAAACCGCTCCAACTTGTCTTAAACCGTCACAAACATCATCATCTATTAAGGCGCCTGAATGGACCCATTTTGTTCTTTGCAACATGTTTTGTAATGTAATGAGGACCAGCTTGTTAGCAGTTGTATCTAACGTGTTGGGTGAAGCTAGAATTTAAACTTGAACCATTTTAAACTTATATCTATCATCCATCCAATACTATCCATTAAGGTGTTTAAATGGAACCGACATGTTGTGTCCAATAGTGTTGGATGATTTTGAGCCAACTTGTCGGATAATGTACCCAACTTGTTGGATGTTGCATCCAATAGTGTGCTGGATGATGTTGTACCAACGTGTTGGATGTTGTATCAAACAGTGTCAGTTGATTTTGAACCAACTTGTTGAATGTTGCACCCAACAGTGTTAGATGATGTTGAACTGCCAACTTATTGGATGTTTTCCTCATTAGTGTCGGATCATGTTGGGTCAACCTGTTGAATGTTGTATCCAACAGTGTTGGATGATGCTGAGCCAACTTTTCAGATTAATGTCCAACGGTTTTGGATGTTGTTGGGTCAACTTGTTAAATGTTGTACCCAACAGTGTTGGATAATGTTGGGCCAATTTGTTGGATTTTGTGTCCAACAGTGTTCGATGCTGTTGAGTCACCCTTCTGAATCTGTTTTTCAGGCGTTACAAAAACAAAAAATAATACTTACTCTGGCAGGTAATTGGGCATATTCTTTTTTGAACCAACATTTCGGAATCCATTTCTTCTTCACATGCCATTCCCTTGCAAGCACGTACACGTGACTGGGTCCCTCCGTCGCAAGTAGGGGGACATTCACTCCACTCGTTCCACGTCCAGCGACTCACTCCTTTACTTAGTACTAAAAAAGAGAACACACTCCTTTGATCCATCCTATTTACATTTGTGTAGGCAAGAATTACTAAACGCCATAGAAAAGCCCGGGATCGTTTTTAACCCGGAACTTCTGCTTCGCGCTGGAAAACAAAGGAACGTTAACTCTTGAGTCTTCTGATTAAAAATTGTTGTTTCTAAGTACATGTGTCAACCAGATTCGCTGGAACGCTCTACTTTACTCAAACATTTCCCTTCATAACGTATTGAGTAGGCAAAAATTACTCAACGCCGTAAAAGTGACCAGAAATCGACTTTGGCCCGGATCGACTTTTTGCCTCACGTCTTGACGATTGCTCTTTATTTGGATGGGGTGCGCAATTACAGTTAAAAAATTACAACCACATTCTCTCTTACGGCCCCTTTATTAAAACAGGAATACAATATTTACAACAACAAAATTAAGAAACCTTAAAGCGTATCTATGTTACAAAAATAAGGATGCGTTCGATTGACCTTATTCCGTTTATTCCGGAATAAGAATAAAATTTCAAAGTTCTCTCCTGATTTACAGAACAATCAAATATTTAGTTAAAAGTAATGACTGGTACAAGAGATATAACTCGGTTGTGTTGTTCTTCTAACTTGGCAGGAAAAAAGATCAAACAAAGTTTTTATTCTTTTACGTCCTTAGTTTTCTGATCAAAGATTAGTTGTTTGGGAGTATCAACAGGATCCGCTGGAACTGGAACACGGATATATAACTAAGTAAGTTACCTGTACAACGTAGTCCGTCCCCCGCATACCCTTCTTTACATGAGCACTTGAAGGAGCCGGGAGTGTTAGTACATGTTGCTCGGTCGTGACAGCTGTGTTCACCAACGGCGCATTCATCTGTATCTAAACAGCGGCAAAAAATGATATTTAGAATATGATAAGACGAGAAAAACCGCCGCAGTTGGTTATGCTAAGCACATCGCTAAATGGTTGTTTTAACTGGCGGAATTGCTGTAAAACAGAAAACCGACAAAAGCTCGACTTTCACTCAATTTGGCCACCTTAATTTTCAAGTCTTCTAAGTCTCTTAATATTTAAAATAATTTCTCCCGTATGGCGCCCTACCTCATAATATTGCGTTTTTCTCATTTTTCTTGCTCCAAAACGAGATGCCAGGTATTTGCAGGACAGTTATTTCATTTTCAGATTGCCGGGTCGCCTTTAAAGCTTCCCCAGTTTCTTCTTCAAAAGAAATATGGCGCTCAACTCCAGGTCATTTCGTTTTTCTCTATTTTCCAGCTCAAAAACGAGATGACAGGCATGCAGGACAGTTACTTCAATTTGATCTAATTTTATTTAGAAATTAAAGTTAGGGCTAGCGGACGTTTTGTATTACTTATGCCTATGCAATTCAACAACATTTTTAAATAGTAGGTCCTAGGTACTAAGCGGAAAAGCCTGATACGCCTGCGATCCCTGCTACTTTTGTTTTATGGTTCAACTTGCAATTGTAAGAGTTATATAAATTAGCGTCTCGTTGCACATTTGTTTGGGATTAAAATATTTTTATGAATATGGTAACTTTAAGGAGTCGATGTAGTAATAAAACGTTATTTTTCTAAATTGACCCACCCCTCGATTTTTGTTTTGCTTTAAACTTTTGCTGCTAGACCGAATGTAAAAACTTTGATACAACTGTTCCTTGTTTGTTAACACATTCTTTGACACAAATTAAGTGTCTCAATTTTCGTTAGAAATTGATTTCAACCACAGAATGCCGTTTTCTTGTCAGTATGGGGTAAAAAGGTGAAATTTGAACAAAATCTGAAAACTTAAATATCCAAGATGGCGGCCATCTGAATTGTTATTTATTTGATTATTGTTTCCATGCAAACCAAGTAAGCACCACGTGGTTTTGCTTAACTGAAAGTACAAATGAAGTTTGTTAAAAGTACCAAATTTCATGTCCATCGGATGAATTGTGTTGAAAGTAAAAGCGGTTGGGGTCCGATTCACTCCCCGCCCCCCTCCCCTCAAGGCTTCGTGTAACTATATCTTCTTCAAGGCTTCTAGGGTTAAAACGGTGTTTATCTCTGCAAGCTTCCATTCAAAAATTCGTAGACTTCTTTGTATTGTTAGAGGTTGCACTATCCTGAATTTGGAAGATTTCTTCTCTCTAACTAACGCAAAATGAGTCTACGCCGGCATTTGTTTTATACCCACCTTTTACTTCCCGGAGGTTGACAATCAACAATTATTCTACGAGGCCGCAATGAACATTAGCTGATAAATAACAGATGAGCGCCGAGCAAGAATCTGTTATAATCAGCTAATATTAACAAGGTCGAGTAGAGTAAATGCTCTATTAATTACAGTTTTTTGAATACAACAACAAACTATTTTTCACCGGCCGCAAAAAAAAATTTGAAAATAAGTTTTGTCTGAAGAAGCCGCCAGCTCAAAAAGAAAATTCCGTTTCCGTTGAATCAAGTGTCACATGACAGCTTCACAATCGTGCGTTTTCCATATTTAGTCATTCACAAGAATATGATTTGATAACCAGTGACAAAAGAACCAGTCAATTTGCAGTCGAATTACCACTGGACTGTATTTAATAATGTCCATAAGCAAGAGATAGCGAACCAATTAGTTTTCTTGAAACATCAATGTCATCGAATAAGTATATGTTAGTTATTATTATTACTGTTATTATAAGTGTTTTTATTGTTATTATTGTTATTATCATCATCGTTATTATTATTATTACTATTATTATTTTTATTATTATTATTATTATTATTATTATTATTATTATTATTATTATTATTATCATAAAGTATTAGAGTCAAATCCCTTCTCTGTAAAACTATCGGGATAATAAAATAAGTCGTTTAAGTTACCTGTGCAGCCAAATCCATCTCCCTTGTAACCTTTCTTGCACGTGCACTTAAATGATCCAGGGGTGTTAGTGCAGGTGGCTTGAGCGTGACAACTGTGTTCTCCAACAGAGCATTCATCTATATCTAATCAGTTAACACATTACACAGTTTAAAATAGGAAGTACAATAAAAATAATAATAATAATAATAACAATAATAATAATAATAACAATATAAATAATAACATAATAATAGCAATAGCACTACTACTACTTATAATATTAATATATAATAATTATTATAAAACTAATTATTGTGATTCAGACTATCTAGGGAACAGCACAGTGACATGCCAGACCCCAGAAGATGACTTCATAAGATGGGACACTGAGAGTGTGACGTGCACAGGTCAAAACCGTGAGGGAGCCTGCGTACCGGAGGTGTCATTGGCTACACCTACAAAAAGTATACGGATTGGATGCTGGAATGTGAAAACAATGTTCAGTGTTGGAAAGACAGCTCAAATTGTAGCAGAAGCGAAGAAATACTGCGTTAAAGTACTTGGCATAAGTGAATGCAGATGGTCCGGCTTCGGAAGGTTGAGAACTGCGACTGGAGAGACAATAATATATTCTGGGAGAGATGACAACGTTCACCAGAGTGGAGTAGCATTAATGTTAACCAAAGAAACCGCAGAAAGCCTATTGGATTGGAACCCGGTGTCAGACCGAATAATAACAGCAAGATTCAACTCAAAGTACATCAAAACATTTTGTGTGCAAGTGTATGCTCCAACAAATGATGCTGAGCCTGAAGTAAAAGACAAGTTTTATGAGCAGTTACAAGCGGTGATTGAGAGAGTTCTGTCCCATGATATGCTAGTAGTGATGGGCGATTGGAACGCGAAAGTAGGAAGACCTTACCAGGGTGAGGAAGGAATAGTTGGAGAGAATGCACTGGAAGGAGATAGAACTGACAACAGAGAAAGATTTGTAAACTTTTGCGCCCTCAACAACCTAGCAATAACTTCAACAATGTTTCCTCATAAGGATATCCATAAATATACATGGACGTCGCCTAATGGGCTTCACAAGAACCAAATTGACCATATTGCTGTTAACGCGAAGTTTAAGAGATCTGTCCGTGACACCAGAGCGTATAGAGGAGCGGACGTCGGAAGTGATCATAATCTTGCCATTGCTGAAACCAAACTTAAATTGAGCAGAGTTAAAAAGACCCATACCACATCAAGGGAATACGAGATCAGTAAAACGAATAGCACCGATGTTCAGAAAGAATTTGTCCTTGAGCTGCGCAATAGATTCAGTTGCTTAAAGATTGAAGAAACGGGATAATGAAGAGGAAGAGACTGATCGAAGAACCGAAGTCGACAGTAACGTTGAAGAAAGTTGGAAGAGCATAGAAGAGGTATGAAACAGCCAAGAACGTGTTAGGTTTTAAAAAGAGAAAGAGTAAAAGCTGGATCAGCGCCAAAAGTTGGGAGAAAATTGAAGAAAGAAGAAAACTGAAGATGAAAGTTAATGAAACAAAATCAGACAGACTTCGATCGAGATTACAGGAAGAATACCAGTCAAAAGACAAAGAGGTAAAACGTAGTGTTCGTAAAGACAAGAGAGAATGGGCAGAGAATATAGCAAGGGAAGCAGAAGATGCGGCAAGCCAAGGAAACATGAAAGGAGTTTACGAGGCAACAAAGAAACTATGCAACGAAAAGCCCAGACACATTGACACGATAAGATTAAGACGGAAATATGTTAACCAAAGATGATGAAATAAGGAAAAGATGGGGTGAACACTTCGACGAGGTGCTTAATAGACCAGCACCAAGTTCAGAGGCTGACATAGACGAAGAAACAGAATGTATTGATAACATCGAGATCCGGTGTATCACGAGAGCTGAAATTAGTAATTCGATGTACAAAATGAAGAAGGGCAAAGCAGCAGGAATTGACTCGATAACAATTGAATTATTGAGAGTAGGAAGCAACATCACTACAGAACTACTCTACGAGTTGTTTACGAAAATTTGGGAGACAGAGGAAGTACCGGAGGATTGGAGTAAAGGATTAATAGTTAAGCTACCAAAGAGAGGAAATTTGACTGACTGTAACAACTGGAGAGGGATAACTCTAATACCCTTAATCATGAAGATATTCCGATCAGCTATCATCAATCAGAGTAGGCGTGGACAACAAGTTGAGGAACGAGCAAGCAGGATACAGACAAGGCCGTAACACTACAGAGCAGATTTTTGTGCTGCGTAACATCATCAAGCAAGTGATAGAGTGGAACTCTAATCTGTACATATGCTTCGTTAACTTTGAGAAAGCCTTTGATAGTGTTCATAGGGAAACGTTGTGGAAACTTGTAAAGAGCTATGGAATGCCTGGCAAGCTAGTTAGCATGATTAAAGCGATGTACAGAAACAGCAAGTGTGCGGTAATAGACGGAGCAGAAACTTCACAATGGTTCGACGTTAAATCCGGTGTCAAGCAAGGATGCGTTATGTCTGGCCTCCTATTCTTAATAGTAACGGACTGAATAATGACGAAGTCCGTAGAAAATAACAGCAATGGAATAAGGTGGAACTTCACAACAGTATTAGAAGACATTGATTTCGCAATGATCTTGCTTTGCTATCGAGTAAGAAGACACACATTCGAGAGAAAGTAGACCGCATGAACAAATACAGCAAGGCAATCGGAATGAAAACCAGCATCAAGAAGACAAAACTCATGAGATACAACGCCAAAGACCAAAGTCCAGTATCAATTGATGGGAAGGATGTAAAGGATGTTGATAGCTTTACGTACTTAGGTTCGATAGTCAACAAGACTGGGGGTGCGGAACGGGATATAACAGCCTGAGAGTTGGAAAAGCGAGATCATCATTTAACAAATTGACCAATGTCTGGAAGAGTAACCAGTACAGTATAAGAACCAAAACAAGGATATTTAACTCAAATGTTCTGACTGTCCTCTTGTATGGCAGCGAGACCTGGCGCATGACGAAAAGGGATGAGGACAAACTGGACAGCTTCCAACACAAATGCTTACGAAAGATTCTGAAAAT
>JAOBRG010364405.1:0-12333 GCA_027574985.1 Umimayanthus nakama | reverse complement strand
AAGTGGTAACAAAAATCGCCGGCAAGGTCCTAAAACTGCAGGCTATCGCCGGTAGCCGGCGGCTATTTTGAACCCTGATATTACAAACATAAAAGACCATTATACGCGGTGCTTTTAACATTATCATATTCACTGAGGCAGTATTTTTGGTCAGCGGATTTATGTCTTAACACTTCTATGTACTTCATGTTCTCCACAATATCCCAGTTCTCCAGATACGTTCGCAGCACTTCACTTTCAACTGAAACTGCTAGTAGTAATAAATAGTATATTCATTCACTGAGGCATGAAACTAAGTTATGAGAACGGCCAGTAACAAAACATTGTTGTCAGTATAATGCATAGACTGGGCAAATATGTACATTGACTCAGTCTGGCTGTGCCAGACCAAAGATTACAGCCATGACTGCCATTATTTTGTGAACTGGGAAGAAGATGAGCCAAGAAACCCATGGCCTATGTCTTCTCTATATCACAATGTACATGTTTGCTTACTAATGGTTTAGAGAGTAAGAATGGGATATCTGCGAGGATGAGATATGTATTTGCTTGTAACTCTGCAAAGGCAAACTACAGAATTAATCTATTGTGTACATTTTAAATAGTTTGACAACTGCTGGTCGTTAAAGTATGATGTCTTCTCACTAGGCACAAGACAGGCCTAAAGGAATTGGAGATATTGAAGAAGCTCAACTCAGCTGACCCAGACGACAAGTATCACTGTGTGAGACTCTTCAGGCATTTCTTCCACAAGAATCACCTTTGCCTGGTGTTTGAGCCCCTGAGGTGAGCTGCATTTGTTTAGGGCATTCTTAAATGACAGCAACAGCAACAACACTTCAGAGCAGAGTGTCCAGCAACCCCAACTTGGCTGGGCTGCCCCAACTTTGCTTGAGAAGCCTGCAATCCTTAGTGGGGGAGAAAAACCACAATTTTGAAGCTTTGAAGACTCTCAATACATTTACCCATTTATTTTGTCTGAAATGTTCCATGCAAATAGCAGGCTACCTGATTGTATGAATTTCCAGTCAGGTGTTATTCTTGCCCTTTCTACTTCTAGTTCTTGTTAGGTATATATATATTATTTGCGGTGGTAGCTTTTCTTGCACTATAGTGAGCTAATTTGTGTTTCAATTTTTCAGTATGAATCTTCGTGAAGTCCTGCGGAAGTACGGCTCAGGTGTTGGGCTGCACATCAAGGCTGTCAGGTCCTACACTCAGCAGATGTTACTGGCCCTTAAGCTGTTCAAGCGAACTGGAATTCTTCATGCTGACATTAAACCTGACAACATTCTGGTATGTTGAAGCTCAAGCCATTATTTAATAACTCTTGTTTGCTCGCCTTTTCATACACACAACAATGTACACAAAATGTAGATTGAAACATGTGCATGTTTGTAAGCTGTTGTCCCAAACTCTAAAAACTTCAACTGCAATTGTTATTTTTAAAATAAAAGTTTATATGATGTCAAAGGAAAGAAAATAAAGTCCAGTTCTTTCTAGACGTTCTATTTTTTAAACCCTAAGACAATAAAAGTTTTGTTGTACATGTATCAAAATACAGTTTTGAGTTAAGCTAAGACTACATACCCATGTTAAATAAAGTATCTATCTATCTATCTATTTATCTACAACTATGCAAAATTGCATTTGCCTTGTACTGTATGAAACCGTTAAGACTGAAAGAGTTCAGATTTATACAGTTTTAGTCTTTTGCCATTCAATGAACTGTTCTGTTTCGTTTCTAGGTGACAGAGTCAAAGTTGGTGTTAAAGTTTTGTGACTTTGGTTCTGCTTCACTGGCTTCAGAGTGTGACATTACTCCTTATCTTGTCAGCAGATTCTACAGAGCCCCTGAGATAAGTAAGTGCAGCACTATTGCCAATCCACGCAAATCCCTACCACTCCCCCAAAGACACTCCTCTTGTCGCCAGCAAATTCCATGGAAACCCTGAATTAAGTAAGAAAAACTCGTCAATACCTGACATCACCCACCCAGTTCAACAAAATACCATATCTTCCCCCACAAGTGAGTACTCTCCTTCTTCTCTGCTAAATGCCCAAAAGCCCTGACATGTAAAGTATTAGGTACGTACTGCGAGTTATGTGGAGCCTAGAGGATGGTACCAGTATTGCCTGACTCGGTACCAGATAGATACTTGTACTCCCTATCTTATCAGCAGGTTAGAACTACAAATCTATATTTTAAGTAAGCTAAGTAAAGTGCCACATCTACTCTGCACTACCCAAAAGCTCTTCTCACAAAGAGTTAGCTTTATCTTGTCAGCTAACGAGATAAATAAGTGCAGTGTGAGAAAGCTAATTCTGCATCAGAAGGCTCCTAACACCCCATCCTCTCATACAATGAACACTGACATGTACTGTTTACACAGCAGTTTTTGAGCCTTGGCCTGTAAGTTCTTGATCACAATTTCTTGATTGTTTCAGTTATTGGCCGGGCTTATGACTACAGTATGGACCTATGGTCAGTTGGAAGCACGATCTATGAACTATACACTGGAAAAATCATGTTCCCAGGAAAGACAAACAATGAAATGTTGAAACTAATGATGGAGTACCGAGGCAAGATGCCAAACAAGATGATCCGCAAGGGAGCCTTACACGACCAACACTTTGATGAGAACTGTAACTTTCTCTATCGGGAAGTTGACAAGGTCACACAGAGGGTAGGCGAATCATTAGCTTCTAGCTCACAGCAAGGCAGTTTGGTCAAACCACAACAACCTGTACAGAACCTGTCAATTAAGCCTCAATCTCCCCCCCCCCCGAACCCAAAAAAGTACAAACCAAGGTTTTCAGTAAAAGTTTTCCAGGTTGTTCTTGGGACTCTTTCTTTCCAACATTTGAACAAAAAAACGAAACAAATCTTTAGAATTCCTGGTAGTGCATTTTGTCTAGTGTTAGTGTAACATGAAAGACACATATTTTATTACAGATGTCGCAGGCAGACACTCAGCACAGTGCAGAAGTAATAAAATTGCTGCTCAGTATATTATTTACATAACCTAACTTAAGTTAAAAATACAATGTACTTAATTTGGCAAAGTCACTCTTCTCTTTAATTTTGTTTACAGTGAGTCAACAGACATTTAACCTGTTTTTCATTGTCCGAAAACTATTCAAGTTTTCTAGAAGTTAACACCTTTGAAATCTGCCTATTTTCTTGCTATGTAGACTAACTGATACCGTAAAGTGCACAGAAAGCAATTTTTGTTGCATTTTCATATTTAAAAAAAGTGCCGTTTCATATTTAAAAAGAGTCAGTTAAAGCACTCCATTTTGAAAGTTATCGCTCTTTTCCAACAGTAGCGTGTGTTGCATGTTTGTAACAAGTACTGTTTGCAGCTTCTCCTGGTTTCTAAATGGCTTTGTGCACAAAGCAACCATTGTTGATTGGCAGGTGATGTACCGAGTCCAACTATCAGAGGTGAAAGTCAGAGAAAGAGTGTCAAAAATGTCTTACTATAATAGCATAGTTATGGATTTGCACACTCAATTCGTGCAGAGTACATAACTTACTCAAAGGACAAACTCCATCTAAAATATTCATTACTTTATTTGATTTGAATTGACGAGCTGATCGCCTTTTGATGAAAATTTTACCTACGATGATGAATAATGCTTGAGGCATTTAATATTAAAGCTCAGAGCTATAAAGTCACAAATGCGATGAATTGCTTTAAACAGACTGGGCAATCTATGATTTTCCTAAAACATTGTATGCCATCAAAATGGACATTTGACAAATTCGGAATGTTTGGCTTCATTACCTTTGATGTCACAGATTGCTAGTATTCACGAAAAATCACTTTAAAATAATTTTAGATTGGTGAAATGTGCTGGTCAAAGTAGTGCTAATAATATGAAATATAATAATAATAATAGTTATAAATAATAATAATATTAATAATAATAATGATAATATAAATGGTAATAATAGTAAAAATAGAAGCAATTATTAATTAGTAATAATAAAAATAGTAGGCAGTCGTTGGACAAGTCCGTGACTTGGCGCGATTGCGACACACATTTTCACTCGTGGCTAAAGAGCCCATTTCTAGAACGACAGGCATGCCCGCGTCCATTACAGACGAAAACATACATGTACGCTGCTGGTGCACACTTTGCTGTGTTGCTGCTGCTTTTCTCTTCGCTTTTCTTTCATCGGCTTCAGCTTTCAGCCTTAATTAATAAAAATAGTAATAATAATAATTGCCAACGTCGCACACGGTAGTGAGTTTTTGTAACTTTCAATAACTTCCTGTACCGCTGTTTTTGTCGCACAATTATAGGAGAAAGTAACGGTGATGAGTACTGTGAACCCAACCAAGGAAATCCAGGAAAATCTGATGGGTTACAGGAAACTGAACGAGGAACTGAAGCGCAAGGTGCTGCAGTTGAAAGACCTGCTGGAGAAGGTTCTCATGCTGGATCCTACTAAGAGGATCTCCCTGAACCAAGCGCTCACTCATCCTTTTATCACTGAAAAGATTTAGGAGGTAGAGACACGAGAACTACGAACAGTTTGTAGATACTGCACGTCACCCTCAGTATGGATTTGTTATGTATTTACACACTCTGTAGTGAGTTTAGCATTGAACTTTTCAATCATGCTCATCTCCTACGATCTTCCCTTCGGTATTTCTGTTAACCTACATTTTTGAAGATGCTGTATATAGAACTCATTCTCCAAGCAACATTTTCCTCTTGTGAGAGCCCCACCCAAAGGTGTGGTATAAATAGATGTAGTTGGAACTGAACACACTCATTCGTATTGACATCTTAAGCCTGGCTTCCATATAATCAGCTGGGTCATTTCAATCGCACAGGTCGTTTTGAATCGTGTTCAAGCTGTTGGAAATAATGTATGACAACTCTGCTGTAGTGACACTGATACTACCCTACTCTTCTCAATGATTGCATTGGTTCGTTTAAGTCCCCCAGTAAATGTCGAGAGTCCAGACCAATGGCTTAATAACTGTCCTTGCATGCTCTCACCTCTCAATCACTTCAAAAGCTTCTTTAAACGATTTGGGCCATTTGAAAACCCGGATGATTTAAGAGAAACCAGGCTTTATAAAAGTTTTTGACTTGTTACATTTTGCGTAACATTAGTCTTTGAGTTGTTCAGTTCTTAAATTTGTTTATTTGCAATTTACAGTTTCACTCGTTTTAAGACTTTTACGTTAACGATAAGAAAGAAATGTTTGAAGGTGAGCTTTTCCCCTGTTTCCTGTTAGTTTGTTCGTACATTGTTGATCTTTCACGAGGTAAGTTCTACAAAGCTTTCAAGTCCTACAACGTTGCCACAGTGACAACCTTAATTGTGCAATAATTGGAAACAGTGTTGCTTCGTCCTTATCCTTTCTTTCATCTGTGTGACAGAGTCTAAAGATGCAAATTATTCTATTACTTTAGTGTCTTGTCGTTGTTTGTGTGACAAGCAAAATTTTATTTGCTTTGGACAAGTTGTTTGCATCTTATGCTTCACAGCTGCAGTATGTAATAGTATTAATTTATAATTACCTCTAAGAGCTAATGATAATTATAGTACTTAATGGTAGCAAATCGATAAAATCAAATGAAGCCGTTACAAATCCTGAAATGACAAGTTGTAGACATTTTGATTATAAAAGCGTGAAGTGTAAGTGCAAATATTAATATTCTTTAGGACGAAGCTTTTCCATTAAGCTTATCAGTAAGAGTGAAATATACATGCTATAATTATACTAGTTAACGAGCGTTGTGTATAATTAGTTAAGCCGGCGAGACTTAAGAGAAACGGTTTGTAAAGAAACTTTGTACTTGCAGATAACAGTATTTAACTTCATTTTATATGGCGTGTGTCATACTTTTTTCTTTTAATCACAGCTTTTAACTGATATGAATGTATCTGCACTTCATTAATCAAAATGTCTTGGAACGTACATTTTTTGCGGGCACTAACAATGAGTATTGTTTTTAAGTTTAAATAAGTGCGTTTTTAGATAATGCTAACGTTGGCGGTTAATCAAATTAATCTTTCTACTGTATTTGGTTAAGGGTTTGTAGTTTATTGTAGAGAGTGGAACCAAGAAGGAACATATTCAAAAAGCCAGGTTTAAGGTTCAAACTGTCGTTGGCAGTCAAATACTATCCTCCATAAACATCACAGGGCTGTAACTACTGATAGAAGAATCCTTGATCTACCAGGGTTTCCTTGCATAGCCAAAACTCAAGAAAAAGACTTTGATCTCCACATGTTTCTGAGAGTTCACTGAAATTTTTTTCTTAATGTAAAGTTTTGAAAAGAATCGAAAGCATTGATTTGAGTTACAAAAACTTGACGTTCAATGAGACATATTTCTAGGGATACAAACCCTATCATAGGATAACTGCTGCTACTGTCCTTGTTTCTTTCTGTTCTGAGTTTCAACCTGGCTACCTTCATAGGCGACTCTACAAGCACGATTTTTGGGATTAAGAAATTAACCCATATTAGTATGGTACAACGATCCGTAAAGTTTTGTGATTGAGGCAAATGGAAGGATTAACGCATAGTGAAACGAGTTGCCTGTAGGGGAAGCTAGGTTTAAGGGATTGTTTACTGTTAGTTGTTCTGACACAAGCAACATTTGATAGTTTTTCAACAGGCTTATCTGCACCTACCATGTGAATGACCTTTCACTTGCAACAGACCACCAATAAAGTTCAGCTCCACGCTTGCGGTAATGATGCTGTTTCTTTGAAACTGGTCCTTAAACTGGGATCAAGTACTGGCTCTGTCTGGCAAGTATTCACGTTTGCTCCGGTTTATTGCTCCTTGCTAGGGTAGCCGATTGAATATGAATTCTCTTTTATCCATCTTGTTGTATATGAATTCTCTTTTACCCATCTTGATCTTCCTGCTGGATAGGACACGCTATCAAAAGTGACTCATTTTGAAATTGATACCAGAGCACAACGCATAATGTTCAATATTTTGCCTGACTGCCTAAACTGACAAATAATTCAGGTACGTTTGGGGGACAGTCGGAAATTGTATGTACACACCAAAGAAGGAAATCAAGGCTACATAGGTGCTTTTGGGAGAAAAGCTTGCCCATTCAATAGCATACCGTGAATGCCTGCCAGACTATTCCAGTCCTTGGTCAGAAACATTTAAGTACTTCAAATCAATTCAAGGCAATTAGAAAACTTTGTGTATTGTCTTGTTACAACAGACCTTAAACAGAGAGGTTTTCATACATGTAGTGTGGCCTATCAACATGAGTGTAGTTATGTTGTTGTTTAAATCGCGAAATATTTTGACTACTTCAACTGTAATTATTTGTATTCAATTAAAGCATACAGAACACATTCGATAACATGACATACACTACAAAAATACGTCACCTTATGAAAATGGAACATCCAAACAGATGCTCGATGTAAGCTCATACACACACTAACCAGACATATATGTTAGCACACACACTCCTTTAGAACGGGTCCGTCTCAAATCAGATTTCACTTTGTGCAGTACAGAATATGGAACAAGGTTTGTAACCACTGCAAATGAAATACGGTTTTGTCCAATGGTTTACTGCTTTTTTACTGACTTCTTGTGTTTTTTCTTGGTTGCGTTGCCAAGTACTACAGCAAGACGTGAAGAGTCGGGAGATGTGTTGTTGGAGGTATTGCTTCCTTGCAGAAAGCATCTTAACTATCAATGTGTTGTCTGTCTAATGTACAAAACCCCTGCTCTGTTGACATTGTTCTGTTTGGTTGCGTAAATTTCCCAAGCCACCTAGATCCCCAGAAACCAGCTTAACCAACAAGATTGACCTTACTGGTTACCCCCTCATTTACGTGTTCGTTTGCCGCAAATTAGAGTCATAATTAACCACAACTAGTTCCCATCTGTCCTTGTAGAACAATGTTCTCTGATCGGTTTGGGAGGTCGTGAGTTCGACACCTACCATGAGCCCATTATTTTCTTTGGTTATCGTTCAGAAGGTATCATTTTGGACTTTATATAGTACTTCAAGTTACCACTTTTAAGCCACTTCATAAATTCAACTAACCATTGTAATCTTAAATATGAAACATTTGATTTAGTGTTTTAAGAGGTTCGAGTAAGGTTGAAGCCTATGGACTCCCCAGTTCGTTTAACCCCTCTCCCCCTTTCCCAGATGGCATTGCAACAGCCGCATTTTGCTCTCGCTTTCTACAGCCGTTGTGTTTCAAGGGTGAATACGTAGTTGCTTTTAAAGAGGTGATGCAGTTAGATTATTAAAAAACAAGAGCCCTCGTTTCCGCACAAAATCTAGTCATTTAGAAACAGAGCAATTCCTTTGTGACTGATTAGACAATAAGAAGCAATTGAAGTTAATTTGAGCGAGTACGGCTGTAATCAATGAAAAAAGGCTGCTGAGGTTTTGGACCATCCAGGCTAAATGGTAAACCACTCACCCACCCCTCCCATAAGCCTCAGGATAAGTGCAACTCGAACCTTTACTCTAACTCGATTCCGAAGTGTTGAGCAACTCAGCTGTAGGTTAGAAAGGCGATAGCTGTCATTAACATTTGGGAAGAAATGCTGGATTACTTCTTACTATAAGCTAGAAATTGCGGGACCTTAACAAAACTAAAGCCATTTTCCCTGCTCAAAGAATGTTCTTGCCGTTGTTTCATCTCGTTGTCTTTCAATTGTCAGGTGCACGAGTTGGAACAGTTCCGGTAACGTAAAGGTACTGTGAAATAGCATCTATGCCAAATATAAATGCGAAATTAACCATTGTTATGTTTGATGTTAGGGTTTTGTCTCAAACGCAGAAGTTTGAATAAATCCATATCATAGAACCTCGAAAAGAACCCCAGTAGGTTTAATCTCGAAAAGAAGCTCTTTTCGAAAGGAGGCCTCCTTCAGTTTGCAACAGTGGTCTTGGAAAGAAGCCAATCTCGAGAAGAAGCCCGTGGGGTTTTTTAGTATTGTTTGACACTTATGCACGCTTCTTCGAACATTTACGAAGTAAACTTGCTCATTGTTTTGTAGTCGTCAGTTTCAGTATTGGAGTATTCAGCTCGCCCCTTGAATCTCCAAAAGAATCCAATCTCCAAAAGAAGCCCTTTCAAGGGCGTTAAAAAGATGCTTATGGACTTCTTTTTGAGGTTTTACGACATACATGTATAGAGAAACTGCAATCAGGCTGTTTCCACAACAATCGCAGATAAATTTGAAACAGCTGAAGTAGTGCAAGTTCCAGGATGAAGCAATGGTTTTGAAGAGTAAGCAATTCATTTGACTGCTAAATGTTACAAGTAATTTTGAAAGTATGTTACACGTTATTGTACTAAGCCTATTTGTACGAACACTGCATAACTTTATCCAGTAGCAATTTGCGCATTCTTAAAACAAGTAAACTTTATCCACTGGATAAAGTTATCTACTCTTCCAACAACCGGGCCCTGGTGCATGAATAAGGCTCAACTGCTCAGTACACACAGCTATATTTATGCAAACCGGATATTAATCTGCCATTTATGTAGTGGGAATCTGACAAAGGTGTGACTGTGTGACGGCGAGTTACTGTGATGTGACAGCCGTCAGCAGTGTGACAACATTGTAAGTGTTGTGGAGGGTGAAAATAATGTTATTGTGATGAATTATCGTTAGTGTGACAGTGACTGAAGTCACGGCCCGTGTAACAGCGACAGAGTGACACTTGTGTAACAGTGAGGGCTCGTCGCTATACCAATGGAGACCTTAAGATTTGACGACAAGTGCGAGTTCTTACCTTTTGAAAACATAATGTTGACTACGCGATCTTCACTGCATTGAGATTGAGCCGACAACGATTTTTCGAGCTCCTCTCACGGGTTTGGTCGTACTAAAAAGTTGTACTTGCAAGCGAAGCCGTACTTGTTGTCAATCTAAGAGTCTCTAATGTCACACCGATGACAGGACAACTGAAAGCGATAACAGTGTCCGCGTTGTGTTAGAGGTATGCAGATTTGTGTATGAATGACAAGTGCACTGTCACCACTTAGTCAGCTGCTACCATTGTATTACTGCCCTCAGTTCCATCGCTGCCACTGTTACGTTCTTTTTTATATGCCCGTAAAGAGTTGTTTTTTGTACTAACTAATCAATTGTTTTCTCTTTCTATCTTCGAGGTTGATGGATGCCTTTTTCTTCAAATATAGTTTCGTATACCTTTTTCATCTGTTTGTATGAGCGTTGTGCACCTCTTTCTTCTACCTACAACGGCGCCTTGCACCTTCTAAATCTACCTACAAGGAAGCCATACACCTTTATCTACCTACAAAGAAGCATTACATCTCGATCTACACACAAGGAAACCTTACACCCTTATCTACCTACAAGGATGCCTTTCACCTTTATCTACCTACAAGGATGCCTTACACCTTTATCAACCTACAAGGATGCCTTACACCTTAATCTACCTACAAGGATGCCTTACACCTTTATCTACCTGCAAGGATGCCTTACACCTTTATCTACCTACAAGGGTGCCTTACACATTTATCTACCTACAGTGAAGCCTAACATCTTGATCTACCTACAAGGATGCCTTTCACCTTTATATACCTGCAAGGATGCCTTACACCTTTATCTACCTACAAGGATGCCTTACACCTTTATCTACCTACAAGGATGCCTTACACCTTTATCTACCTACAAGGATGCCTTACACATTTATCCACCTACAGTGAAGCCTAACATCTTGATCTACCAACAAGGATGCCTTACACCTTTATCTACCTACAAGGAAGCCGTTCACCTTCCTTCTACCTACAAGGATGCCACGCACCTTTATCTGTCTACCTACAAGGATAATATGTACCTTTATCTGTCTACCTGCAAAGATGCCATACACCTGTTTCATCTTCCTACAAGGATGCCATGCACCTTCATTTGTCTACCCACAAGGATGTCATACACCTGTTCCGTTCACCTGCTAGGGCTCCTTGCAACAAGAAAAGACGGGCGTGTATACCTTCGGAAGGATTCCATAATGCTGGTGTATTTTTTTTTGTCGGATCATAGTTTTGGAAAATAGAAGTGATTGTTGCACTACAAATTTGTAGACCTGTTTGTAGTTTCCATCATTTTCCATTAATCGGAATGGTTACGATAGTTTGTAATAGTTGTTCTTTATTGTTTGAGGGGAAATTTCTGGTAACAAGATGGACAGCATTTTGGAATACGGCGAAAGATAGTTTTTTGTTCCGAGATCACAGCTACATTCATTCAGAACGAGTAACGAGCATATCATCTTCGTATTTTTATCAGGTTCATGAAAGTCCCACTGTTATATTGCAACTCTAAAGAACAAATCTGTAATCTAAGGAAAAACAACTTCAAAAGTTTTCACAGCAAATTAAGTTCAATATTGAACTTTCAAGCAGGAAAGGACAGAAAAGGCGACTGTATGAAAACCCTGGAAAATTTTTGAAGCCCTTGAAATCCATGGAAATCCCTGTAAAAGGCCATGAATTTTTTTTTATTTAGCCCCGGAAAATCTCGCAGAACTTTATTGAAAAAAATAAATTTGCAAAATGGTGCTTTTTGTTGATTTCGTTACAAGTAAAAATCGAGTAGAAACCATTGCTTAGTATTAAAATGATACACTCGGCGCACATTGTTGCTTTACAATGATTACATTAACTATGTTTAACATTTAAATATGTTGTTTAAAACAATTCATTGTGAACGTTATTTTCATTCTTGGCTTCAAGACCCCTGAAAAAGCCTTGGAAAAAACGGCTAAACAGTCCTAGAAAACCCTGGATTTTTGAAACGTTTTCAGTTGTATTTGAAGTTATTGTCGGTTTTTTTTGTAGTTTTTTTAAGTATCTGGGATCATTAAAATGGCAATAAAATAAACAAAAAGAAAATAAATATTGGGCTGTATCTAACAGCCTAACTCAACCCGTACCTTGTATGCTTAAGCAGCTGTCAATGTAAACGCAAACCCAAACACCCCGGTAAAGTGGAGCATAGTTGGGGATTGATTTGGGCTTTGGAATGCTGTTTTACCCCTTGGTTTGTGGGAATTGTGCGCATTAACGCTTTCGCCTAGTCTACGGGGTGGGGGATTAGTCATTTTTAGGTAAGACAGAAAACTGGGGCGAGGGAATGGACCAAGTCTCCCTGGCCGCGGAAGCATGTGCTTTTATTTTTATTGGAATATAAAAGATTGACGATCGCAAAAAGGTAATGAATTTCAAAGTTTTCTTGGGTAACGCCTTGTGCACCGATCAAATCGAAGCTTAAACATCCCCCCCGGGCAACCCCCCGGGCATTTGAACTTTTGAAATTTTTAT